>JARFOD010100980.1:0-16524 GCA_031763545.1 Mopalia muscosa
ACATGTTCTAACTAAGAAAGTGTTATCCCAAAATAATGAAAATACTGTTAATCTTCACTTTCTAAAAAGACACAAAAATTATTCAAGATATGCATATACCTACCGATCCAACGTGTTACTGCCCTACTGTCGGTTATGTATCAGCAATCCATGTACATGTATTTGTCTATATACAGGTTGGTGCCCTAAATGCCTGTTTCTTTGCAAAACGAGGATTTAAAGTGGATCTTTATGAAGCCAGACCAGGTATGTTTGTCTATAGAATTTATATATTTCAGGTTATGTAGACATTTTCCAACACTTTCATATTTCACACGTCTGGGAATTTTTTTTTTTTTTTTTTTTTTGACTAAAAATGTTGTTTTAATATTTTCTTAGCCAAGGTGGGTGGTGCATTTAAACATTCAAACATAATACAAAATTGTTCACTTTGGGCTTCTTTTTCTTGTGATACCTTTGTTATCTTCTCTGTTGGTTACCCTTTCACTTCTTGTACTAATTGTTTTCAATTATATCTATTTTTTATTTCATGATTTTTTACTAGTTTTGTAATTCATCAATTTTGATTAAAATGTGTTAATTTAAACCTTATGGTTGATTTTTCTTTTTACTCAGATATTCGACTTCAGGAAGTAGTAAAAGGTAAAAGTATAAATTTGGCTTTATCCCACCGTGGACGGGAAGCATTAAAAGCTGTGGGGCTCGAGGAGAAGATTGTACAGAATGGAATACCAATGTATGCCAGAATGATACATGGAGTAGATGGCAGTCGCAAACCGATTCCTTATGGAAAGAAAAATGAGGTAATTTTAGTGCAATATTTCACTGAGCCCTAACAAAAAAGTCTTCTTTTCTCTAAAGGAAAGTTTTTACTGGCTTTTGAAAAAAATAAATAAAATTTTGTTTTTGTTTGGTTTTTAAAAGACCTATTTTAGTATATTTTGATGGCAATCATTTTTTGTAATGTGTTTTGGTCTTGCAAGCATCAATATGCGCTGCCGGCGGCCACCGTCTCACACTCAAGCCATCTCTAACCGGACATGTGAATTCACCAAATTGATTCATTCTCAAAATGATGAGAAGCAGATAACGGGCAGTTTTACTCACCTGGAATGGATTTCTAATTTTAAAAAATGATAATTTATCATAAATATATAAAGATAGAAAATTTAATCAGCTTTATTTTTTGCTATTTTGTACAATGTCTACAAAAAAGAAATTAGGTTAAAAAAATAAATCCTGCTTGCCTGTCTGGCTCAATTGTTTGCAGATGATTAGAGGAAACACTGCATTTTTAATGCCTCATTGATTTTCCCTCAAGGTCATTTCACTCATATGATGACATACTAGTCTCATGGGCAAAGGAATGATGGAATAGAATCATGCGAGTGCTATTTCACTCATATTGATATGAAGGATTGACTGAATGGGGTTGTATGACATACTCCAGGTTATTTCACTCATATGATGACATACTAGTCTCATGGACAAAGGGATGATGGAATAGAATCCTGGTGAATGCTGTTTCAGTCATAGTAATATGGTACCTAATTTAAGAAGGGAAGGATTGAAAGAATGGGGTTGTACACCATAGTTTATGGTGTTTATTTCACTCATATGACAACTTGCTAGTCAAATGGGTGAACGATTGAATGATTAGAATGATGCTGAATGTCATTTAACTCATAATTATATGGAGCCTAGTCGTACCGGGGAGGATTCATTGATTGGGGTTGTGTGCCATATTTCAGATTTTTTCACTCATTTGACACAGATTTCTGCTGGTCTTATTGATGTCTACTGCTAGTCTCTGACTCTCTGGCATTAAACTCAAATTATAGACATTTTGATAGAAGTTGTTTTTGCGCGAACAAATTTTCATGTAGGCTCCTCAAATTCAATAAATACTCAATTTTAGCTGACAATCATTCAATATTTTGCATTTCGACTGCAGCTATTCAAGATTTTATCGAAGCTTAATTTCAGTCAGACCTTACCTGTAAGTACTGTGTTAAACACCCCTCATTCAACGGATTCATCCGTCTCAGTTTGTGTTACAAGTACAGAGCAGCAAGAAAGGTGGTAAGGCCTAAAAAAAATGTATTGTTTTTTCTAACATGACCGACCCCACGAAATAGCTCTGAGTCTAAAGTTTTTATTGGTTTTAAAAAAAAAATGAAAATTCAAAATTTTCAAAAGTCCTTCACAAAAAGGCATATTTTGATAGCAAACTCCTTTTTTGTAATGTTTTTCAGTCATGCAAGCATATGTATAAGTTTTATTTAATATCTACTGTTCTGTACAATGTCGACAACGACAAACAAACAAAATTTTGACAAAATAATTAAAAAACCCTGCCTGCCGAGCCTAATTTTTTTTCAAGCCATTAGAGGAAACAAAACATTTTTTTTAGGCCTAAAGCCAAGGGGATGTTGACATTTTGTAAACATTGTTTACTGGGAAAACTACATTATCCATTTGTTTATGGCTTCCCTTGTTTGCTTACAGTATATCATGTCTGTAAGTCGAAGACTGTTGAATGAGTATCTACTGACTGGTAAGTAAACACATTTCTGGGTACAAGAATTTAAATGCATAACAAATTATGCCAACATTTTTGTTGTTATTTTCAACCTATGATGTTACTGTGTAGATAACCACACAGAACCTAATGTATTCAATGTTTACACTACATATACCTTGATAAATGTTTTGGTTATAAAAAATAATTTTAATTTTACAGTGTGATTTTGAAAGGTTTTGTTTTATTTCAGCGGCAGAAAAATCCTCCAATGTAACTCTCCATTTTGAACACAAACTTGTGAGCTGTGACTTTAACACAGGACAGTTAACTCTGAAAAGGTTTGTTCCATTTCTCTGATTGACAAAACTACAATTGTTGATTATGGACTATTAGGAAATTGACATACATGTTTTCAGTTAAATAAAGACGAAAAAATACTGTTCAGGAGGGGAATAAACATTTTTCGTCACGTTTAAAAAAAAGTTTTCATTAAAATATATTTAAGATTTGTCTCCTTAATTTTAGCAGGAATGAAGGCTTATTATTTTTGGTAAACGGCTCAGGTAGTTTTTAAATGGCCTAATAATCTGGGCCTATGGTAGACTTTTGGGGGTTACAGTTAAATATGAATCGAGCTGTTGAAGTCGCATGATATGCCTCTCCCTGATCATCAGCAAATCAAGGCATGTTAATGTTAGGTATTGGATAAATATAAGTTAAGTGCTACCTTATATGTGTCTCTATCAATTAATCTAATTATATGATTTTTTAAATTTTCTTTTATTCACCAATTAATACAGCAATTGAAGGCTGATTAATGTTTTTCATTGTTGATCTGTGTGTCAGGTCTAACGGTCAGTTGGTCGAGAGGGAGGTTGACCTAATTGTTGGTAATGATGGGGCCTTCTCAATGGTCAGACAACAGATCATGAAAGTTGTGCGTTTTGATTTCCGCCAGGAGTACATTCCTCATGGGTACATGGAACTGAGTATTCCTCCCACCACTGATGACCAGGTGAGTCTGTCAGTGACATTAACACAGTCACAGTACAGCTGTTGAAGTACCCTAAAACTTCTATAAGTTGGGACAGTCTAAAGAAATAACATGTGGACCCCCAGTGGTAAAGCCTATTTCTCTGTCTCAGCTGCTAGAAGTTATAAGTATAGGTATGTACTATTATAACTTAACTCTGCTCAGTGGTTGTGACAATCTCCAGCAGTAATCAGAGTTTTTGTGATGTACTGGTCTTCGGTTTGTATAAATCTTTGTCTCACCATTTTGTGTTCTGTGCAGATTGCCAATTATGTTAAAGCCTGATTCCTTCATCTATCATAGTGGTAATCCTGCTCACGAACCAAATACCTTTCAAATACTCTTCAGTCCAAGCTGTGCATTGTTCAATAATTTAAACCCAGGTTGGTTGATAAAGCCTATGATCATGTAGACATATTTACTGATTTCTGTCTACCCCTTGGAATTCAGAAGATCTAAAACTTTCAACCAATTCAAGGCTGGAAGCGTCAATTATGGGAATGATCAGACAAAATCATGCATGACCTTAGTTTATTCCTCTTCATGTTTGTATGATCTGTGTATTTGACTCAGGTTTTCCCTATTTGACATCATTACCAAATACCTGATAGTCAGCTGACAGCTATCAGCCTTCTCATTGGATAGAGGTGTGAAGGCCATAAAGCATAGTACTCCTCCAAAAAGGTTGTATCTGAAATAAGGAGTTGTGGTTGGTGTTTGCCGAACCCTTGATCTGCCTAGCAATCATCCACAATTAGTGGATCATACATAAAAACATTAAATAAGAAATCAAATATTTAGATGCAATTCACCTACCCCATTTTTCAGCAAGGAAAAAAAGCAACAGCTGAACGTGCCTTAATATATAAACTTTCATGACTTCAGATGAGGAGAGAATGTTATTTGTTTTTTAAGGAGTAAATCTTGAGAATAGTCCCGATTTTCATTCATTCAAAGTTCCATCAAATTTGGGGAAATTCAAAATGATTAAGGTAATATCTATAAAATATCTCTGGTGCAAGCAAATTTGTAGAATTCGTTATAATTAAACTTAATAAGCAATCATTTTAACTAAATGTTACCCTGTTTCAGTTTGCTATGGAGACAAACTACCTCCATATCTGGCCTCGTAACGAGTTTATGATGATAGCTCTACCTAACCTGGATAAGACCTTTACCACAACACTCTTCATGCCTTTTGAAAGTTTTGAAGAGATTAAGACAGAAGATCAACTGATGGAATTCTTCAAAGATAAACTGCCGGATTCAGTTCCTCTCCTTGGAGAGTAAGTTACCTAGTGTTTTGTTCCCAACAAGAAAACAAAAACAAAAAACAATGACACAGATTTCGTTAAATCTTACATATGGGGATATATGGTCATTTATGTTACTTTACTTACAGTAGACAATTTTCTGTTCAAATAGTATGGGATTTTTTTAGAAATTTGACCTCTTCCATTTTGAACTGATAACAATGGGATAATCAGCCTTTAAGCTGAGGGATTAATTCCTTACAGAGTGAGTTTTAGGAGTTCAGAAATAGAGATATTTTTTCTTAATACTGATATTGTGATGTGGACTGTATCTGTGTGAGATATTGGAGCTGGTGTCAGCTCATTGCGGCAGGGTGGGATGTTGGACCAAGAGCTGAGGTTATAAAAACTTGAGTTAGCTCAAGTTGAGTACAAAATCAATGCACATTCCAACTTCTGAGCTCATTCTAAACACTATTCGTGGACCTACCTCAAGATTTCATGCGAACATTTCTAAGGTATCACCAAGCCTTCTTTTCGCTGATTATCCCCTGTTTTTCAGAATTTTTTTAAAAAGAAGTTTACACCATACATTCACCAGAATTTAATTCCAAGATTTGCAGAATCAAAACCCTAATAAATCCAAGAAAATACAAATTTTGGAATCATAATTCCTGAATTCTAGTTTGAAGTCAAGAAGAGAAAATTGATGCATGTCTTATATAATTCAGAATATTTAAGAATGCATCACCAAAAATGCCATTTCCATGGCCTCTTCACGATTATTAAGTTATCCAGTAGTCAGCAGAGACGCAGACCCGACCAATTATCCAAGATGCATTGAGAGAAACAGAAAACTAAATCTGTTAGACAATTGAATCTTCTTAGGAAAGAAAAAAAAGAAAATAAAGTGTTTATCGATCTGTATTGGACACTCTATACATTGATCAAGTAAATGCAACAGAATTGAAAACCAAACTATAGACAGTTTTACCTCAAAGGGTCACATATTATAATAACATGTAAAGCGCAAACACATGTTGCTGTTTACAAAGTATTGTAAAGTCCATCGACGCTGTGATGCGATGAGTATCACAGCACGCTAAAAGTTGATTTCCGAAGTATCGGAAACCAGACAAGATGGCTTGGTGATACCTCAAGGCTTAGAATCTCTGCAGGTAGGTAAGTCACAGTATGAAAACAATAAAATCATTCAGTATTTCAAATAGACCAATCTGATGCATTAGAAACAAATTATCAAATTGAATCTAATTAATGTAACAGATTCAAAGCTAGTTCATGTTAATACATAAAAATACACTTTGAGTGAAATAGAATGATTGCAATCTGCTGAAAATTAAGTTAAGTCAGATTTCCCTCATTATTACTTTTTCCAAGTTTCCGATTAAAAGATGACGTTGAAGTATGGAGAATATTAAAATGAATAGAAGAAGCATGTGTTAGTTTTTGTTCCAATATAGCAACACTGCTGCCTATGATAACTAGCTTAAATTTTCTCTATAATTTAGGTAAATTTTCTGGTTCAACTCAAAATACGCTCCAATTTTTCTGGGCCACTTTCAGTATACAATTTCATTAACTGTTTACTGGCTTATTATATTGTTGGTGCTTTTCCACTTCTTTTCACGATTTATGGGTCTAAGAGTAGATGTTTTTAGCACATAGAAATTAGTTAACAAGTTTCTTAGTTATTCTATTGTATTGCTTTGGCACTGCATTTTGATTTCTAGAATTGTTAACTTTAAATTAATTTTGTTTAGACCATTAATTATTTATTTTGTCAGGTATGTTCTATGTTGTCTTGCTGATTATACTAATACATTTAAAAAAAACAAACAATGTAAGAAGGCCATATAAACATTTGCACCAGGGGAGCAACATTTTCGTTTTTACGCACTATTTTTTTAAGTAATTGTGAAGAAAGCACTTAACAAATGGTTAAACACTATAGGAACATTTTACACAAAATATGTGGAGTTAAAGATAGAAAATGAGAAACTCCTGATATGTCTCTTTTTTTTTTGTTCCTTTGGGAGCTGCTGGCACATGGACATTTATGGACATTTCCTCGGGGAATTTCTTCAATGTAACTTGAGCATTAAGTGATATTCTCTTTATAAGCAACAAAACAACTAAGTGTTCAACCAAGACTCACAGCATATTTGAACATGTTTACATTTACATTCTAATTAGCCACCGTAGAGAAGATGCTCATGTAAGGATTCATCTTCATCAAGTGTATTAACTGTCTGTTACAGGAAGGCTTTGAAAGAGACCTACATGAGTAGTAAAGGGTTGCCCATGATCTCAATTAAGGTAAGATTTATAATTAAAAAGGGATTTATTAGGAAGGGTATATTTTCCCTCACAAAGCTTATGTTTTATTTTTAAATTTTTTTGGGGGGGAGGGGGTCTTAAATTGATTGTTTAATTGAAACTCAAATGTTGTATTCGCCCATAAAATGTCATTTTTATCACTCCATTTTGAATTCACCAGTAGTTACAAATCACACAAATTGAGCAAATGTCAATAGTTAAATTTAAATTAAAATAGTAAAAATGCTATGAGTAAAATTCTAAGAATCAACGATAAACTTGACTATTTTACCGCCAGTGTTGCCCATACCATGTCGGGGTGAAGGCAGTTATAATGGGAGATGCTGCTCATGCCATGGTGCCATTTTATGGACAGGGAATGAATGCTGTAAGTATGAATATTAATAGAATGAATATCAAGTCCTGACATTACTTCAGATTTATCTCCCTTTGTGTCTTTCTTCAGTGGCAGGTTTATACTGTAAGCTACACTCTGTTGTAAAAAAAAAAGAGAAGATTTCTGAGAACTGCTATATCATCATGTATATCTGTTTACAATTGTTAATTCAAACAACACAATCATATTCATTTTTAAAGAAAACTTGGCTAAAAATAATAATGCAACATAAATAAATTGTACATTTAAGTGAAGTTAAGTCAGATTGTATATTTCAGAGAAAAGTTTATTGATCTGTTAACTAAAACAGAGCAGCTCAGTCGCTCTGGTGGAAAATCTTTAGTAGCCCATCAAAGCCATAATTGAAACAGTAGCATATAAAGCATTAAATGGTTTAAAAAATTATTTTCTTCTTATCATTATTGTTTTTATTGCTTCAAAATGTTTATAGAAATATGAACATAAGTAAACTTATTGTACTAATAATCTTTCATGAATCACAATTTCATGAAAATGGACAATGTTTTATTTTTTAAAAGGGGTTTGAAGATTGTTTGCTGTTTAATGAACTACTGGATAAATACAACAATGACTTGGGTAAATAAGATTTTTACACTTCCAGTTTCACTGCCTGCTTAGTGAATAACATCCTGTAGCTAAAGTTGTTTTTTTTTTTTTTTTTTTGCTCTTCTTGTTCATTTGTTTTATAAATACAGTTTGTGTGCAATTAATGGAATGGACAGTGCAATTTCCTGTCCCAGAGTGTGATTTATCTCCCCTGTCCCACCAGTTTGATTTATCTCCCCTTAGGGTGACTTATATTCATTTTGTTTGAGATACCACATTTATCATCAGTGTTTTACATTATTAGTAATCAGAGGTTCCAACTTCCAATACATCTCATAATGTCCAAAATGTAGTTTGGTAAAATATATTTTAGCGAAATGAAATCCCGTTATATTAGCTACCTGTATACACTTAGACTGGATGAATTTTATTACACATATATTATATATATATCAGTGCTGCAGATAAGCAATAATTTGGAAGTAGTATTCACTCCTCCAAATAATCATAAGTGAGTTATGCTTCTCATGGGAGAGTACTTAGCTTCTCGCAATATGTTAGACACATACATATCTATTTTTTGTGCACATAGCGGAGAGGGGGAGGGGGGGGGGGGGTTGCTTATTTGAATGGCCAGTTGAAGGATGCATATGATAAAGCATAGCATTCAAACATGCAGTATAACAAAGCTTTAAGGGAAATCTGACCTAATTGAAATCAGTCCTATTTGAATGCTATTTGCATCATATAAACAGCTTCTGTCACCTAGAATTTGGTGGGAATGCAATGAAAAATGTTAATATTTCTGTGAGTATTTATGGATATTTTAGCATAGCCATTTTGCTGTATGTTCAGTGTGGGGAAAGCACACATGCCACATCACTATTAGAAACATCTGGTACTCTCTGCACAGAAATGGTTTGTTGATAAAATAACTGTGACAGAACACGACAGACCTGCTGACTAGATTATCTCCCTTGAAATGTATGGGATTTGACTGCCGACTGCAGCATAATGTTATTGTTCAATTAAAATGATGGGTTTTCAAGATCCTTAACATGCTGACTTTTCACCTCTGAGGTGATGCTGGCAACTGTCTTCTCCACACACTGGTACATTGACAGGGTATGAAAAAGACACAATGCTCTATAGGGCATGTAAATCACATCATGTGATTATGATAGTTCATGCTATTCTCTCCACTTCCGTTGACAGTCTGAATTCTTTAGAGTCCTAGCCTCAACGGAAAGCTAAAAATATGCTAATTCTCCCTCATATAACTGAACCCAGCAGAAACATAAAATATGCATGTGAAAGATCAGTATTCAAAACAGAACACCAGAATTCCAGTAGAAAAGAACTAAACTTACGTGTCCTATACATTTTGGTGTATCATGCTGTGTGACCATAGTCGATAAAACACTTTGATTACAAAACTTGGAATTTGTTGTATTTGCAGCACTGACTTTACCAGAGTATACACGGATCAGGAATGTTGATGCCAAAGCAATCTGTGATTTGGCCATGTATAACTACATAGAGGTGAGAAATATAACGCATTAGTTATGGGAAGATATATAGGGGAGAAATATAACGCATTAGTTATGGGAAGATATAGAGGTGAGAAATAGAACGCATTAGTTATGGGAAGATAAGATTTTAGATTTGCTCTTAGAAGATAATTGATATTTTCAACAATAAAAATGCTTTTTAATTATATTCATTATATAGTGACTTAAAATAATTCTAATTTTGCTTAGCACTGGAGCAACATTAATTATTTAACCAAGAAAATAACTTTATATGTTAGGGTATAATTACTGTCAGGGTACACAGGAGACATATAAGTGAGGTATGTGTGAAGATTGTCACTCACTGTTAAAATCCCTGATGAGTTTTCCTAAGGGCTCCCATTGGTTTTCCATCTAAGGGCTAATACTGGAGACTTTTTACAAGTGAGTAAAAGGGACATATCCTGGGCCCAATCCAGCAATATTATATGGTTTTCTGTTGGTTTTCCCCAGACCAGGGGTAGTGCAGATACTCCATATTAGAGAGTTACCCTGAGATTTTAAAAACCAACAGAGTATGGCATTAACTCCTAATCAAACAAACAGACAATAAGAACCAACAAAATATAGCAAACTATGATTTATAGTGTGTATTTGACAGTTTTGATGTGTAGAGGGAGGGAATTACATAATGAGCCTCTATGGCTCAGTGAGGGTTGATTAAAGAGAGTGTGTTTGCTAGATTTCAGTTTGTGGCATGTGGCATGAATTTTAAGAACCTTAAGAAGACTGTTTAACCCAAATCTTACAAAACAATCAGTACCGTTCTGCCAATGTTGTGTACTTTGGATTTGGAGTATTTTGTACACATAGTTATGCAAATGCATATGCAAAATACACAAATACACCAAACATGTGAATTATTATTAAAATGCTCAACTCTGAATCCATGAAGGCAACAACAGAAAAAAAACAAGAAAAAAAAAATATAAAAAAGAGTTTGCAATCAAAGAATAAAGTATACATGGTGGTCAGAAAGTACTTCTTAAAAATAAAAATTAATTTCATCTATCAGTAGAGCGTCACCCAAAAGTCTCAGGCTTGTTGTTTGTTGGATCTATTTAGATTTCCTCTGCAGTTGTATGTTACAGAACTGAAATGTACATGTGAACTTGATTAAATTGTAGATGAGAGCCTCTGTGAACTCAAATCTGTTTATTCTGAGGAAATATCTGGATAATTTCTTATATTGGTTGTTTCCCAAACGATGGATTCCACTCTATACCATGGTGAGTGTACTAGTGAATTAAAGCAATGCACAAATTATAGTTAGCAAATGTAATAACTTATTTGTTTTTTGTCCACCACTACTATAGTAGGGGGGGACTTACAAATGCTACTCGGCATCCTTCCGTCCATCTTTCTGTCAGTCCATCGCAAATATTTGTAAACACGCTGGCTCGAGCACAAATTCACCGATTAACTTCAAACTTAGTATGTATCTTCCTCTTGTTAAGATGATGGATGGTATTGCGTTTCACCTAATTCCGTTAAACAAAATGGTCATTATTGCATAATTTTAGCAAATTCATACCTGTATGTACTGTGAACATGATAAATAGAGAATAAATTCACGGATACACTTCAAACTTGGTATGTTCTGTCTTCATGTTAAGACAACGGATGGTATTGCATTTCACCAAATTCTGTTAAACGAAATGGCCATCATTACATAATTTTAGAATATTCATGTCCTTACATGTTGTGAACACAGTCAGTAGAGATTAAATTCACGGATTAACTTCAAACTTGGCATGTAGCTTCCTCTTGTTAAGATAGGGGATGGGATTACATTTCACTGAATTCCGTTAAACAAGATGGCCGTTATTTTTCAATATTCATTAGTGTATATGTTGTAACAAATTCACAGATTAACTTGAAACTATATGTTGTAACAAATTCACAGATTAACTTGAAATAAAGTCTCATCTTATTAAAACAACAGATAGGATTAAATTTCATCAAATTCTGTAAAACAAAATGGCCGCCTATGCATCATTTTACCATATTCACGTCAAATTCACAGATTAACTTGAAACCTGGAAGTTAACTTCCTACTACTATTAAGATATAGGAAAGGATTGCATATCTTCAAATTACACAAAGCAATATTGTCCCCATTGCATAATTTTTCAATATTCACCCCTACATAATAACTTAGGACAAGAAACCGATGGGATTGCGGTTCATTTAGTTCTTAAACAAAAATGGCCATCACTGAATTTCAGGTATTGACTTCAAACTTAGCTTTTTCTGTTTATACCATAGATATCATTGTATTTCACTAGATTTCACAACCAATATGGCTGACATCGCATATCATACGTGACACCAAAATGGTGATAATCACCATAACATTTACTTTGGTTCTTTGAAGAAATAAATAGTTCTCAAACAAAAGTAGGAAAAGGTGATTTGACTGGGCATATATTTTTTTTTTTAAAGAAGCCTTAAGTGGTGGACCTGCTAGCGACTCTGCTTGTTTCATTAAGTACAGTCCTGTTTCATATCTGGGTAACAATTGACAAATAAGTACAGTCCTGTTTTATATCTGGGTAACAATTGACAAATAATTCAGAGGACTGTAGGCCAAATGACAGTTTATTGACTGGGTCGGTGACTTTGGGTGACTGACCAGTCCGTAAACTGCCAGGTGGTCAAAAGTCCCATACAATATTTGTTATATTATTCAAAATTCTGTGTGCCTCTTAACTGCTCAATGAAGCAAATTTATCCATTAGCGCAAACTTCAATTCAGTGTTCAAAGTGGAGAGAGCTTTCCAGGGAAGCAAATCAAAAGCATTGTGGGCCAATATAAAGTTGTGTAGGCCAATTTAACATAATTTGGCTCATAAATACAAGCACTGAATAGTGAGAACTTTAATGAGGTATAAAATTATAAATTATTCGCCCTCTGTGTGGTAGCAGTATGGTCTGAATATTAGAACTCTAGTAACTTAACAGTGATGCAACATTATTTTTATCAACGAGCAAAACTCTTGCATGTTATAGCTGTATTTAAGCTATTGACTTCTGTATACAAATACATGTACCATTGAACACAGATTTGAACACCAATCCATAAATTAAGGATTTTTGTTTAATTAATTCATCCATACCCTTCTTTTCAGGTTTCTTTCACACGGACCAGATATCATAAAGCTGTTGAAAAGAGAGAGTGGCAGAATAAGGTAGATATATAAGAGGAATGTTTTACAACCTGTGTAGATGAAGCTAGGCCTTTTATACCTATTAGTTAGCTACTGTATGATAACTGATTTTTCTTAGTTGTTCACACTTCTTTGGTTCGATTTTGCTAATGGAGCTAAGATTTATTGTGGAACTTTATACTTTGTAACCGCAAAGATATTGAGCTATCTGTTACGATTCTACCTAAAGAGGATTCTTCCCAGTATTCCACTGACACTCTGGAATTAAAATAACTTGGAATATGTCATCAAATGCCAATCAACCTTTGACCTGTAGCTAAGAACTGTATCAGAGTCTAGCCTTGCTATAAAAAAAAAAAGGAGTTTTCTACAAATAACAAATTATTATAATTAAACAAATAAAATATTATGGATAGCCTTAATGAGTAAGTTTGATATTTACTGGGGATGTTCATCGTGTAAAAATTAAAAAGAAACCATACAAACCTGTACACTGGGGAAAGACCTACTGTGTATTCTGATGTATTTTGTACACAAAAGTTATTCTTAATAACCAAAAGGCCATCAAAATACACACATAAATAGATATTTTATGCACTACTGTAACACAAACATACACAAAATGGTGAGGAAAAACTCATAAAATCCAATTTTTTTACAGACAAATTTTTTCTGGGGTAGGCTAAAACTTACCATAAGCTTTACCATAACTCAAAACCTAATCCTAAGAGGGTGTCCTATCCTTCATTATGGGCTTCTATCAAAAGAAATAGACAATTACTTTACCTACATATATATGTATGACTGTTGGTTCAATGATTGATGACTGTGAAACACTGTGACTAAGAATATTTATCAATGATTGGTATACTACTGTAGTATTTATTGATGTGTGCTGAAGACATTTGAGTGGTTGTTTTACATTGTAGGTGTTATCCCGCTGCAGCGTGTTGTTGTTGGTGGTATCTGTCGGGCTGTGTGGAACAGTTCTAGTTACAAGAACAGTTGCCCCCCAGGGTTTCCAGTCTATCCTTGAATCAGTTCAGAAATATGCCTCATCTTTTACACAATTATTTTGAATCTCTTCCAAAGAAAATCTCCATCTCAAATTATACAGTCCAGGGAAACATATTTCAATTGAAACTGGTATTTAATTGTTATGTGTGTACCTATGTTTTGACCAAACTTTATTACAATATTGCTTTGTTTTATTATTTCAAAAGTTGCCTAAAGCTTTCATTTTGCTAAAACCAAACCTTTGTATCATCCAATAAAATATTGATGTACACATAAATGTAACATGAAACGTTACTTACATTGTAAACTATCTAAACCTAGTCACATATCAGGATTTTCATTTTACATGAACTTTATTCCCGCTCTATACCCAAAAGATCAAGCGGGTGTTTGGAGGGAGCTTCATGTTGCCCTGGTGCTCTCAGAGCTGTGTGTAGTGTCTGTATTGCGTCCAGTTATTGCCTTGTATATGTTCTGTCTTGTCTTTGTTCATCACTAGTGGTGTCTAGGTTGGTTTCCTTCACCCATTGAACTGGCAGATCATCATATAAATGAAATAACTTTGAGTATATGTTAAACCTGAATCAAACAAACCAAAGGATCAAAATGTTTAATCACCACCAAAATGCCACCTGAACAGGAACCTGGGCTATAAGTCATATTGTACACAATATCTATGCAAAGACACACCTGAGTGATGCTGCTCAAATTGTTTCAATGAACAAAAGTGTAATATGTAGCCTATTTTTTGTTTCCTAGGTCCCTGGGAACTAAAGTGTAACAACTGGTACTGTAGCCTATAAGTGTTTTGCCAAAATCATGTGGCCTAAAAAAGGATGTTTCCGTCAGACATTAAGTATAACATAGCCTCTTTGTTGTGCTGTCCAGCATCATATATAACTGTGAAGTGTGAACATTTCATACAGGTTAAAATTTATTTGAGAAATTATGTTTCAAATTGATAAAATGCGTATTTTGTGCAATCAAATCAGCCTATTTGTTGGCACTTAATCAAATTATTTCTGTCATGTGACATCTTACCTCAATGTTATTATAGTAAGAATAATTTGCATATATTAATGGGGAAGCAAAGAAAGCCTGTTATTAGAAGTTTCCAAAAGTTTTGTTTGAAGTTTGTGGATAGCCAATCCAATTCAATCATTGGCTGAGTTAGTCGTGTGCAGTGGTCGGTGGACTTTCTATGCTATATGTGTGTCTATAATATTGGCTACTTTTCAATAAATATTTGTAATAATTGCCACCAAAACAGTAGGCTATCTCTCTTAATTGTTTTACAAAAAATTATCATGAAATGACATTGGTGAATATTTATTGAATAATAGTCAATGTTATATATTGAGAAGAGATAGGGCATAAAATGTCCACCATACGTGACTTAGCCGGTCATTTACTAAATTGGATCTATCATGACTAGAAATGCTAATAACAAACTTTAAAAATCATTTTTCAAAACAGCTAATGACAGGCTTTCTTTTAAGTTTTCTCTGTTTTTTTATTTACTTACATTTTTATTATGGTTATATGTGTGTGTTTATGTTCGAAGGTCTGAATCTCATTCCAATGGTTACGGGGAGAAATTTCACTTTGCGATTTAGTTTGAACTGGGATAACAATATCCATGTATGTATTGTAATCCCAGGCTTGAACTATAGTTGTATTGTTAATCTTAATGCCAGTTAATGGTAGCAAAATATCCAATATATCCACGACCTTTACTGCTCGTATATGACATTACGGGTTCTGTTTGATAAGTAGATAAAGTTAATGATATTAAAGGCTATTAATTTATGTACCCAAAGGAAAAACCAAGCCAAATTAACTCATTTCGCACAGGTATATAAACCGATAAAGGGGAGTAATCCAGTCTGTCATCTACTTATAGTTATTGTCTCCCTTTGTATTGCCATTTAACCTTGCCGGTGTCTTATGATTCCACAATTGGTTCGGGTTTTATAATTAAACCCAACTATCATAGTATTATAATTACTATTGCATAAATAATTAATCTCGAGATTTATTGTCAACAAAGCAAAAAGTCATATTGTACAAGCTGTGAATTTATTCCGTTGCCTTGGTGTTCCAACTTTGGAAGAAAAGGATTTTTTCCACCTGACCAATGACCCCAAATCAAGCAAACAAACAAACGTATTCTGTCTCCAAGGAATCTCATTAACTTGTGTTTTGCCGTATTTACCATGACGTCAATTTTTATTGCTCTGTCCTGGCAGCAATGTTTTAGAGGTAACCCGATGATCTGTTAGTATGTACATGTTAAAGAAAACACATTTATTTGATATTCCACAAGCGAAGTGTGAGCGGTTTATTGAGATTTGTCTTCATTTATTATTCAAGAAAGAATTAAATATTATATCATGTTAAACATTAGTTGTTGTTGTTATTGCACGAAGCCGCTCTATTGTAGGCCTACGGTTTGTTTGCAATAAATATGTTCTCTTGGTTGTGTTTGTTGGTAATAAAGATGTCAGCGTGGGCGTCGACATCAGCCATGTAAAGACTTCTATTATGAAATGTACTGAGGCAATTTTTCTGAAATTTAATACACAGTTTGCCTGACCGGAAAGGAAGACATAATTAAAATTATATGGAATTCTGTGAATATTAATTATGCTAATT
>JARFOD010100991.1:0-16523 GCA_031763545.1 Mopalia muscosa
CGAGGTTTGTTAAATGCCAACGACATAGACTAATTCCGGAGGCTTGATTTGTGTTGTTGACATCAAACGACGAGACCAGACTAAGTAGTGTTAATCTCTCTCTATCTGGTATTAACACACGCTAAGCAGTTTTTGTTTTTTGAGGAGAAACCAAAACACGGCCTGTCCTAGTTTATATTAGACAGTGTAGGAGAGTAAAATAAATCAACACGTTTAAGTCACAGAGGAAAGATGTCCTTAATGAAATAAAATTGGTTGCCAGTTATTTGAGTAAAATTACACAACAAAAGACATATTTTAGGGTCTATTACAAAATAGCGATCGAACCAATTTTTTGTTATTTCAGATAAAACCCGTTTAATACGAAAATATTATGTGGGCTGATTCGCAGGCGGAAAGGGTCCCTCACCCTTTTACCTCAGGCATCGAATCAGCTGGAGTAAATACCGATGTTCTTTACCACTCCTTCAATCGCTCTTCTTACTTTTGTCAATAAATGTCCTTAATGCAAGAGACGAAATAAAATTGGCAGCCATTTTTTTTTTTCATTAAAATTAACTTGCTATTGAACACATATATTTTACAGTTCTTTGGACAGTGACTTCAACTAAATTTTCGTTATTGTCGATAAAACGCCTGTAATACGAAATTATTCGGTCAATTCTGTAAACGGAATCCCTTACGGTCATGTCTCCCATCATATTTGAGGCCAAGCTCTCAATCACGAGCAATTACGCCCTTCTTACTTTTGAAGGGAGCTTGCGAGGGGTTTGTAGGGAGCTTCCTGTTGGATTGGTGCACTCATACATAAGGGACAACATGAATACGATCTGTTTGTCATTTCTTTGTATTGCCCCCTGTATTTGTCTTTGGTGTCAGTGGTGTTGATGGTGATTTAATCGACCCATGTGGCTCGCAGACTGTGCGTGAAACAACCTTAATAACGACGTGGAGGGTTGCAAGAGAGCTTTATGTTGTCCTAGTGCTGTGAGAGCTAAGGGGCAACATGTGATGTTAGTTGTATTTTCTCCGGTATTTGTCTTGCTTACCGCGGTGGTAACCCATATGGCTAGTAGGCTGTTATGTGCATGAAACGGCCTAAAATACTACCTTTACACCCCCCCACCCCCCCCCCCCCCCCCCCCCCCCCCCCAAAAAAAAAAATCGCCACATGCAAAATTTGTAAAGAAATCTTGCATTATCTGTAAGCATTTAAATTTTAATTGAATGAGAACAGGCTAGCACAGATTTTGGTGGACACTGAATAATTAAAAATCAATGTAATGTTTGTCGGCACAATTCGTTACAGAATCACATTGTAAACTTTTCGGCCAGTCTTGATGTATCTGCGACTGGCTTACGGTCACAGTGGCCTGGCTTGTTCTACACAACCAAAAGATGTGCGAGTTCGTCCCGGGAGGAGAACAGGAAGAAACTACGATCTACTGTATAGCCACGTTGTCCCCAGTCGATGAAAGATCAACAACAAGAAGACAAGTTCCAGATATCTACTACTCTTTATTTCTGATGGTTAACTGATTATAATATAAAATTCCTCCTAATATTTAACGAGGCAGGGAAGCCAAAACTCCTCGGAGAGAGAGAGTCCATGGGATTCCTGTGACAGACGGTTTCGCTCCCAAAAGACAAAAAGGCATGATATTTAAATTTTGATTTGTCATAATGGCCACACAGTAATACAATTACCAATTGTTAAGAATATGAACAAATATTTTCGTACATTGATCACCAATCTGTAAATGTATTTTGATGGTTACACATATAGTTAGAGGAGTTGATAATATCGGTTATCGATCAAAATCATAGTGTGAGTGTGACGTATAATGTCTTTTCCTTGTCTCGTGTTGGAAATTTCAGTATCGCCTTGTCTGTGTTAGAAAGCTCATCATCAAACATTAACCATTTACAATTTCTGGGTAAAAATTGAGATTTCTACTACCCTGGGGATTTTGCCGTGCTGTGTATAGATCTACTGGATTCCAGTCTCAATACAGAAATGCTCGATCCAAATAATTGAACGACGACATAATAAATTGCGGAAATAATGGAGTTAAATTTATCAATCAAGGTGAATCGTAATGGCCCTGAGCATAAGCGAATCTGTATATCGATTTATTGCTGATAAACGAAATCAAATTTAAATAAAACAATTATTAGCCCAGTCAGCGGATCGATGTTAATATTATTCTCTTTTATGCTTGTATTCGTTGCCGATTAATAGAGTTTGCATGTTAAAGAAAAATCTATTCTTGTGCCAGGAGAATTTAAGATGTATTCGTATTATTATTCGAAGTTATCATGCTCATACTGGAAACAAACAGGTCAATTGACCCTTGTTAGTTTTACTATCAATATTGGAGTTTTATGTACAGCACACTGGAGCCGAAATCAATTTGCAAGCTTTCTTACATTCTGGGAACGTAGTCATAATGGAACAACTGACAAAGGTCCAACAACCAAGAAACGCTCACTGTATAACTTTTATTTGATTGATCTTTAATAAATGTTAGTATTTCAAAGGTCTGGATAAATAACATTTAATGTCTGTGTTCTTAATGGTTTTATAATTCATCTGAGTACGACATTAAACACCAATCAAATAAACAAACAATCATCTGCTTGCTCAAGTAATATCACCTCAGAATTGTTTTTAAAAGAGAATTTGTACTCAATTTAATGACTTGTCAATATAATTAATATCAATTGATTTCAGTTTCAGGAAGAAGTTAATTCAAAATTGAAACTAGGTTAATAATTAGGTGATTATTCGCTAGAGATTGTGAAATGAACCAAGGACTGTTTCAATCTTATGCAATTTATGGCACCAATCCCACACTCTTTCTCTTTGTTTTGTGGCGAAATTATTTACTTGCTGTACTGCTCAGTGTTCATCGGTACGACCTTGTTCGCGGCCAGAAATAGAATATTTGAAAATAACAAACTTATCAAAACTGATGTAGCAGCGAACAAATAGTCTCCCTTGTGCAGGAGTTGTTTCTACCTTGTTTTCAAAACGAAACCATAACATATTCTAGGCTTTTACATCGTTTTAAATATATATACTTAGCTTTTCTTTACTATCAGATAATATTGCCTCGGGAGAATATGTCATTTCGTCTCTACACATCAGTCTTACCGTTCTAATATTAGTTAAACGTGATGATTGAATAGACATTCTATCGATTTTCCTTTTAATTAAAATGCTTTTCTCATTCAATCCCAATGGAATCTTGATATGCGTTGGTGAAAGGGCAATGCTGTCTACTGATTGCTTGATTAATTGGTGTTTAACGCTGTTCTTAAGGGTATTTAACTCAATTTACTACCATTAGCCAGATGGATGAACGACATCCTGTATGAACAAGGAGAGTTAACTTACAAATAAAGAATTGCTTTTTTTTGACAGTTTAAAATGTAGACTACATAAAATTAAGACACTGCACAGTTACTATTCTGTGTGCACACTCAAGCATACATCAAGCAGCTGTTTTTATGTCGGTTCTAGCGCTATCTGTTCTCGAAAAGCCGAAAAAATTACCAATTTCGTTGTTTGATTGGGGTTGACACCGTAATTAGGTCATTTTACACACATAACGACATATCAGCCCAATGGGTAAGGAAACCACCCTTGAATGCCCGGGCAACAAAGAAATACACCATATGACAAATATAGGACAAACTTAGAATGTGAAACAAAGACCTTACCAACAGATCAACTTAATATTGCCCCTCAGCTCTGAGAAAACCAGCGCAACAATCAGCTCCATCCCAACCGTTATCATATGTTCTGGGGTATCCGGGTGAACACAAACAAGAAGTACCTCCTTATCACTATAAACAAACTGAGACTTGTTTGGTGTAAACACTGTACCATAGTTTTGAATAAAAAAAGTGACACAAATCCGTGTATGAGTATTTAATTAATATGATTTGGATTTTAAAAAATGTGTCTCATACAGTATTTGCTCGAGCAGGCAGATATTATTAGAGGGATCATTACGTATAAAGACAACCGTATGCTGGATATCAGCACAAGTCAAGGAACCAAAATGTCAACAGTTCAGTTGATGTTGGTTTTGGTGAGTATCTGTTCCCTGTGTTCAGATATTAGTGTGTCTTAATTCTGTATTCAGTCCAGGTAAAAGTTTACACATTTATATCAATACCTATTCCCCGGAGGGCACTTTGACATATCAATTATATATTGTGGGAACAAGATGGCCGGGTGTATCTTAGAGTCAATGTATCGACCCAGAAAGTAGAATCAAATATATTTCAGAATGGGAACTTCTCTTGTGTATTCAGTATCAAAGGAATGACATCTTTCTATTCAAAGTAAATGACCCATGCTCAAGGTTCATACCAAGTGGGTCGGAACGGGTCTTATGTGGTCGTATTACTCCATTGTATTATCTATTGACATATTACGAAGTCGATTGCCTGTTATCTGCTTTATAAATTCATCTGAAGCTAGGTTTGGCGTGGATGAGAAAACTCTATGCAATCTCTATTGATTTTCGGTTCGTTGACTTACAGTTTCAAAAGAACTGATATTAAGTTATGATGATATTAAGACTCTTTGTATAGTGAAACGCCTGTAGGCTTTAGAGACATGATCACAACAACAGCCTAATGGTTTTCCGATATTTCTGTCCTCAGGGAATGTTACGGACCCAATCATTGGCTGCCAGCTTAATCCACTTGTTGCTGTTCTTTCCAACTGGATGCCTAATTCTCGACGGTGACTTTTTTTAATATTATGTCCTAAATATCGCCCCAGGCTATCGTATGAGTTGCACATCACTAACGCGCTCATATTACGTCTAGCTTGAGTCTATTAGCTACTTTGTAGTCGATTATGTTTCAGTGAGCGAAGAACTAAGCGCTTACGTAGAACGATAAACTATTCAACCCACCAAAAACTTGTGACCAAAATTGCCTGGATAAATATGTACTACAGCTAACTGTGATAACTGTATTACATCATTAGGACTATAGACAATTCCAAGGAACTTTCTGATACCGATTCTTCACTTGTCTGAGCATTAACACATCGGACATAATTTATGTTGGCAGCAAAGCAGCTACCAATCGACTGACATCGATAACTGTGCTTATGATTCCAACTATATACGGTGTACATATGAACAGGTAAAACTGTTGTGGCCAGTTTAAGGAGAATAATATTAGTTACGCTTAGATAAAGACTACGGGTGCTTGGTACATCTTTCATTTATTATTTTTATTCAGGCCATCGTCTATTCCATTAAAAAGGTTCCGTTGTTCAACTTTTCGCCACTAACAATTATAGTAACAATGTTTATCTTGCGTTTTTCTCCTGGTTGTTTTACAGGTGTTGTGGGAATGATTGGAAAACAGGAATTGTGGAAATAAATCCTCACATTTGTATGCGACAAATTCTTTTTTATGTAACGTTTCGTTACATTTAATAAAGAGCAAGTCTCGTTTTTCGTGGCATAAACACTTATTTGTGGAGTGTAATCTTCTCGGTTGTAGAACTGTGCGCAAAGCCTAATTACATCAAACTGTAACGTGGAAAATATATCATTGAAACAAATAGTAAAAGGTTATAAAGTTTGTGTGATCTTAAATATTATCTCAGTGATTGATGTTATAGTATGTACTGTGGAATTATTTTGAGTGGGGATCGAGCATAATATGTGGACTAAACTATGCTGTTTAATGCTGATTGGGATCTTACAATTAATTGTGTTTAAAAAAAACAGTAGTTCTTCAAGTGGGAAACTGAAGGAAGGGTCATTATTTCTAAACTAGTAACACTGATTCCTGGCTTAATTAACAAGGGAACTGATAAAAACAAACAACTTATCAAAAAGAAACGAAAATAGAAATATTTTGCAAAATACTAACTCGAGAGCAAACAAACAAACCCTCTATCCAAGATCCCACAAGTATGACACATTTGTTCATTGATTTGACCACACGAAAACTATGTGATTTTTTGAATAATACCATCATTCATTAATTATATATACATGAAACAACAGGTTTTTTAAATATTTATATTTCTTTGTAATTAATTGGATTGTGTAATTTATACAAAAACGGAAAGTGCATCCATATGCCCATGCGGAAAACAGATAAGTTCTGAAAATAGAGCCAAGTAAACCTTACACATTGGAGCCGGTTTGTCTGATTTCCATTCGACGAACATCGTTATCTGTTATTGTTTCACTGGGAGAAATATAAAAACAACATATGTAGGAATCGAACCGTTGGCATTTGTCCAGTCAATGTGGCTGTTTATAATCTCAATTTGATTAATCCTCGACAAAATGTCTGCAGACCAAAGGTCTATTGGCTAACTCCGTCTGGTCTAGCCGATGAATAATTCATTAGGCTATGTATTATTCATGGAGTATTTGTTCTCCACTTGTACGTTCTGTATCTCACTTCCGGACATCCAAATCGGTCTGAATACTGTCCCACTAACTCATGACTATTATGATCGATCCCTAAATCGTTTTACGTCTTATAATTATGAACTTTTACATTGGCTAAGTTATAAATAGTAGTCCAACTTCAGACCACGTGTGAATGGTTTCATCCCACACCACGTTTGTGACAGGGGACATGGAAATGCTCGGCATCTTCCCGGTCGTCTGTCCAAACTGGTCACAGGCCCAATTACATTAACATAAGCCGTAATGATAACGTTTGACCTTGTAGCCCTATATTAAACTATCGTTTCGCAAAAGCCTCCCAATTATTACTTACTGCGACTGCAAACGTGGAGGATTTTTTGCAAAGATTAATTAATTAAGTTACATCTACCTATGGTTATTCCATGGTGTCTTAAAATCAAGACTCCTTCCTTGGAACCCCTAACTGTGTGTCATGTCATGTGATTCAATATACTGTTCGTTTAAAAATTTACTTGTCTAAACGAGCCACCAAATAGCCTAATACATGTTTAAGGACCAACTTTACGAGTAGTTCTACATACATATTATCCATCAGTTAATCAACAGATACAAATTTCAGCTGAAAAGAAAATGCTTTCCTGGAAATTGTTTAATACACTTAAGATCACCAAGTGTTATTGTTTTACCATAAATCACTCAGATTACTTCAATAAAAATGTATTGTCTATTGTTTCTGGATAAGGCTAAGTCATGATATAAATTATGTAATTATCCAGCAGTAACTGATTTATGATTTTACCTAATACTCTGACCGGATATGGCCTATTATTTGTATTCCTCAGAACGATGTTACAGCAAGGAAGCTTTGGTTTGTTTGTTTGTTTGATTGATTGGTGTTTAACGTCATACTCAAGGGTATTTCACTTATATGACGACGGACACAAATAAAGAACATTACAAACAAATCTGCTTCCCGATTATACCTTTTAGCTCTGGGAACCCCAACGGAAAGCAACCTCTTTTCTCGCCTATTACGATTAACCGAGGGAGTATTCTGCAGGGCCATGGCCCACCCGCTACCTCACGGGACAGGAAGCTTTGGAGGAAGCTTTGGAGCCATGTAGACCTCTCCTTCACAACTGAACCCCGCCTTCATGTGGATGGCAATAACCGTAGACAAGGTGGTAAATACACCCAAAACACAAATATTGTAAAGGACTTATTAATAATATTGACTTGATCCCCTGTCACCACTACAAGTATTATTAACTGTCTGAAGCATCCATAGTTACTGTTTGTAGAATGAGAAAGGAAGGGAAGAAATCACACAGGCCTGTGTTTTATATTATTGTTCTCCTTACTTGTCTATCAAATGACAGGAAACGATATTAACTGGTAAATATGAAATAATATTGAAGATAGTTGGTTATAGAATCGTTAATCGACATCTTGTTATTATAGGTGGCTTCCATACATCACTTGAAGGCGTAAAATAAATTACCCGAGATAAGTCGCCTGTAGTTTGATATTGGAAAGGGACCAGTCATTATTTTCGTTTATATATATTTTGACGTAAATAAAAAAAAGCAAGACAATTCTAACTCGTTGCGTGTATACTTCATACAGGACTAGGCCACGTGACATCATCCTTTTTCTTTTTATAAAAATTGGGGGTTGAAAACAGGCAGTAGTCAGTCGATTAAATTATTAACAATTATGTTTTTTTTTCTGTTACAGGGCAATCAAAAATAAGATATCTCCTGGTTGAAGGTATCGATGGGGCCAAAATTACCGAGACCCATCTCAACATACGCATTGATGATTGATTGATTGATCGGTGTTTAACGCCACATTCAGCGGTATTTCAGCTAAGCTGTGGCCAGAACATGTTGTCAAAACAGTTTTATCCAACGCTCTTTACCCAAACACAAATTTCCATGAGGCTGTAGCAGTAAACATCAAAAATAGAAACAAATCAACTGAAATGTAATATAAACAATTTAATAATGTTAACGTTTTTTGTATATATAATTGTATTGTTGATGTAAACACAAATAGCAATCTTGCTCTCTTGTCGCCGCCTAAGTAAGTCAAAATACATATATCAACGAGCTGGAAAATAGTTTGTTTGTTAGGTAGATGCACTGTGAGGGTGATACGCGATTATCAATTAAGTAATAACATTAAATGATTGGAAATTATTTGTTCAAAAGGTTTCTTTATACAGATCAAAAATTGATTGGACTGTCTCGCTTCAGCTTGGTGTCTAATCTTTTTACCAAAATGGCTTAATGGAATTTCATTTGTTTTGGGTCTGATATGTTGATGTTGAGAACCTGGGCATTTCTCGGTGTATTTGACGGTTAGGGTTCTAGGAAATGTGTTCTGAGACGGCAGATTTTTTTTATCGTTCTTGTTGCTTGAGGTGTAATGTTCTTTGATTCGATTATTGACTGGCCGGACAGATTATCCAATGTATGATGGGTTGCAGCTGGAGTGTATCTTACCTATTACCCCTTTAAGTTGATTTTTTTTGGCGCTGGTGGTTCGTCTTCTGTTTGCTTTTAATTTTGTTTTAAATGTTTCCCCAGTGCTGCATACAGTTTACATTGGGGCTGTGCCTCTGATATAGGAGACTGATGGTTGCTTGGATGGTGTCAATTTTGGTTGTTCATGCTTTTCTCTACTTTGTCTTCAGCTAAGGTACTTGTTGTAGGTCGCAAAGACGTGTCTGAGATGGCCCAGTTCAGTTTTTGGGGTCCTCACAGTTGATGGCTGGCTTGTGCTGATTATGCCTGATCTCATGCTATTTGGGTGGTTGAAATGGGCATAGGTGTATTGATTCTCGATAGATACTAGTGCGGAGGTTTCGATTGGATTTGTTAATCAAGACACCAATAAATAGAAGATGGTTATTTATTTTTTTCATTCCATCATGAACTAGATTATATCAGGGGACTATTGAGGTGGGAAAGGTGGTAGGAGGCTGGTAGAATCATGATCGGGTTTAAGGAACACAAATGTGTCGTCTACCTTCCTCTGCCGGGAGAGGCAAGGAGGGCATACTCTTCTTAGCTGGCTGCGTAGATCTCTGAGATTCGTGGTGAGGTCTCGGGTACACCTTGTGTCTGTTCGTAGAGTTATCACAGTAGTCTTAAAATTTGTAAAATGCTGTCCGAAGTTATGCTAGTTTTCTTTGTATTACGGTTGTAAAGTAATCGCTACTAGATAATGATTATGGCTTCTTCACGCTGTATACATGAAGAAGAAATCTATCAATCAATCATTGCTTACTTTAAACACAATACTATTTGATCATTTCACTGAAATAAAATGATAGTACTATAAACGCTTAGGAGAGATGGCGTCCTTGTATATGCGCAAACAGATACTTTTTTTGTAAAAAGCAAATATTTGCTTACCGTCTAGGATAAGGCTGCATATCAGAACAGTCGTCTGTGTTCGGTTCAACAATAATCTGATTACGCTCAACTTTCAATACTTAAAAAAACCAGCCGTAGTTTAACTTGTGAATATAAATAGATGATATCCGTTTGCCTCAAAAGACATATTTATTGTTTTCCGAGTAGACGAGAATTTTGACTTCAAGCTTAATCTGTGTAGTTAACATGTCGTTGATAGTGAATCATTTGAAGGGTTTTTATGCTCCAGAGAAAGGCAAATGGTAATTCCACAGTGTCATAAATTTATATTCAATGTACTATGTGATTATCTCACCCAAGCCTACGCTTTTTGTTAAAATGAAATATTTCATGAATGCATACATGGCTAATGATTTATAGTAGCCAAATTACAACTCAAATTTTTCACACTTATTTTCCTTTAATGCCACTATTCATTCACGAATGAAAATATTCGGTAACTTTGGTCAATGTAGCAGTTAATTTATATGCGTTAGTCTTTCAGTTTTGATGAAAGCCAGGGATACTTTGCAAGTTATTCGTCGCTCTCGGAGCTTAATTTTTTTTTAATCTGAATTAATATAGTCAACCACAAGCAATATTCCAATGCTTATACTTATAAGTTGTAGAGGAAAGCAGGAACATGGCAATATTACATTCTCTCTCTGGAGAATAAGGACAAAGACACAAGCTATAAGATATTGTAACAACTCACTAATTGTAAGAGATTTAGAATAATACATAAGCACGGAATCGAGTTATCATGTCCATTTAATAAAAATATGAAAAATTTTAAGAATTTTAAAAACAGATTGCCTGGACAAGGCCCCCCTTAAAAGTTTTCTGAAGGTTTGGGATTGTTACTGACCTATTTGAGGTTTTTCCAGAGTAGGTGGAAGCTTGTGATAATACTACCGTGACTGCTAGATATAAGATCCCCCGTTTTATTTAATTCCTTATAAATTAACAAAAAATTGTTCAAAAATATTGTCCAAAAAATAAATAGGTACCAAAGAAGAAAACTTTTTGATATTCGTGCACAGCAAATGGCTGGTAAAAATGGCCAAAAGAGATCTTGGTTGATAGAAAAATATGCGATAGTAGTATAGAATAATTATAATAAAATTTGTCACTCATTCTAGTTGTACGAACTGGTTGGTTATCTTGGAGCCCAAATTTTGTCCGTTAATACAACTTTATAAAACACAACCGCAACCAATTTGTCCACCGAGCATACGTGTATTATATCTGCACGAAATTTTTCATTTTTCTTATAACTGATTCAGATTGCCTGGTGAGCTTTAAAATTCATCAGAGAAAAGTGCTGACCTCTAGCAGAATTGAGTCAGGATAGCAATGCATTTCTCTGTGATTCTGATAAACGGCGATCCCAAATCTGATGCCACATACTCAGACCACGCCATGGGGATAAAAATATAAATATTTCCTAAGATTTTGGGGGAAATTAAAACAGTTTTTAAAAAGTAACAATGGGAATATCATGTAGTTTGTTTTATATTAGGTTAAAACTAGAGCCTACAGGCTTTGATATGGGCATTTGCCTATGTGTCAAACCACTGGATGTACGATTGGTAGTTAGTTTAGTTAACTGATCGGATTTGATAAGAGTAAAGGATTCTTTAAATCAACCGATAATAACAGACCAGATACACAAATAACGTAATGCTGAGCGAAGCCTGTTGATAAAATACACTGATTGTTTCGATTAACAGTTGAATTTGTTTGTTCTAAATTCTCTCTCGATGGGGCTCCTTCCCTAATACCCATACCTGTCGATTGAGTTTAAAATGTACACTATTCACACAACCAAGTCATTGTTAGCGTTTTCAATAGACATTCAGGCGTTTTGGTAGTAGGCATTAGGCCTAAACGAATTAAGACTAAGCCTACGTACACAGAGTTCGCGCACTACCTTGAAAAATGAATTTTTGAACATTTAATTAAAAAATATGACAAAAAGACCTTGAAAAATAATAATTGGGCTGTCAGAATTTTATGTTTTCAAGCCGGTGAAGATAATGACTGAGCTTTAATCATCGAGTTTTAGGCAAGATCTAACACTAAAACTTAACCGTACCAATTCAACAATTACACAGCTAGTAGTTTCTGTTCAAAATAACCCGCTCACCACTCACTATGCGTATTAATTGTTTGCATCTAAAACGCAAAATCAGCTTTAATTTGGACATTTGACCATTTAGAATCGTGCTCTGGCTCAGACTTATAGGTATACAATTCAGCTACAAAAACCATCAATTAAAAGGCTTCAGTAATATTTAAGTTTTCGCCAATCCACGGCATTTAGCTAAAAATAAGTGAATTGTATCAATTGTTGACGATTACAGAATAGAGCTATAACAATAGCCCCATTAAAATGTTAGGATATATGAAAGCGTTTCGGGGAATGGTAAACAAAGGAAGCTGTAAGTTATTGAATTCGCCTTATTATGTTGTAGAGAATTGATTGATTTTTACTAGATTCCCTGAGTAAACGGAAGGACGAATGTGGCGCACTATTGCAAATAGTTCAGAATTATTTTTGTCTAGATAAATATTCCTCTTTTCTTATTAAGTTTATAAAAAGTCAAAAGTATTTTGGGCTGGATTGTTTATTTGTTGTTTGAAATGAAATCTTGATTAACAACATTTTCAGTGTCCATGCTTTTAGCAACATTCGTATTACTACGTGTGGGGGTCGTCATCTAATTGTAAATTACGGAACATCACACCACAGCAAAAGGAAAGTAACCGCAAGACCAATAAAATGTTCACCGTTTTGAAGTAAGGTGGAACGCTTTAAGTATATTGTTATACATTTGGAGAATTGCCTTTAGGAAGATGAAAGATGGAAATATTCTTCATGTCGGTGTTATTTAATTATTCATTTGAAGATCTCTGCATGCTTACTGAGTTTAAAACATGTATTCATGTGTTTTGATGTGTTCTTTTGGTTTGCACAGCAGCAAAATAATTCACGAAAAGCGCCGCGAAAGTTTGTGGACAAAGCAAAGTAGATAATTGGATTGGATGCGTTGTTTACGTAAAATAGTAGCCTAGAAACCCAAACTAGTACAAAAGTGAAATTATTAAAGTGAGATAACTGGAGTATATCTGGAAGGTAATGATAAAATATAATAATTAGATTAAGCGGAAGTTGTGACAATATAAAAATGACACCAATAAGAACCAACAGCATGGTCACAACTTAACCTCGTTGCTCTTGACCATTGTCTCTGATTTGCTCTCACATAAAGCATTCTACCATATAATATTAATACGATAGGAATAGGGAGGAAGAATACAAATGCAATGATAACGGTTTCATATCCAACAAACCAGGTTTCTCCTCCAAAGTAACAGTAATAATGAGTGACATTGCCCCTTGCTTCAATTATGTACTGAGTGGATATAAGGAATGGAACAGGCAGTACAAACGACACAATCCAGAAAGTCAGAAGTGTGACATACATCTTTTTTGCTGTCCAGAATCTCATTGGCTTCAGTGGATGACATAAAGCGAGGTACCTATCGATTGTAACGTAGTAGAAAGTAAGGATATACGAAATACGGGCCGCTGTGCCATACAGACTAGTGTATTGACCTCGCAAAGTCATTTATAACGTAGTTGACTCCCAGTTATGCCGACAGCGTGTACACGGGTTACTGTGCGTATTACATCTGGCGTCATACGATCGTTGCGATTGTGATATGGATTCTTTTCTTCGAATCACGGGATAAAAAAGGTCGGTTTGTGTAAAGATTTCTATCCTTTTCGTCGCTACAATCTTTTGCTACCTTAATTAAAAATTTGAAATAGGGTAGGTTTATTTCAATTCCTTAATACTGTGTTCATGGCGGTTAGTAGATTTCCAGTAAACTTGGTTCAGGATTTTGACATTTCTTCATCTATCTATCACAGCCGATCGTAGTGTTGATATGACACTGGCGCGATTTTCGCTAGGGTCAGTCGATTTCCTGAGAATGGCAGCAAATCAACAAATGTACAAATCTGTCACCTAGTTAACCACGAAATTTCGCGATGGATATGAATGGAGTAAGGGTAATGCAGTCGATAAAGTTTCACAATTGTCCAAATCACTGGTCAATGATATTGCCTAAAATAAAGCATGTAGTTGTCTTGTGAACGTTTAAATATTACAAATCTAAACTTTGCCTAGGTCAATAACAAATTTCAGGTTTCCTCTCTTACAAAATGAAAAATATATAAAACATTTTACTTTCAATTCTGAAATTGTTTATGTGCACTTACTCGATACACAGATATTATTAATATGTAAAAGAGGAATTGAAATAATCGAGTTTTTTATTTTACAAAACTGAGAGGAAGTTACGTTGTTGTACTTACAAAAATCCGCTCCGATTGGAACTGTGTTGTCTGTCAACTCTTCTATGACAGGGAGAAATGGCAGGATTATCAAAATGACCAAATCCGTTGCTGCCAAGGAACACAGACATTTGTTGACTGTAGTACGCATTGCCTTAACGCTGGTAAATTGGTAATAATCACTATGACGAGAATGTTCCCCAAAATTCCAACCAAGAGAATGACACCAAATATGGTGAAAATGGTGACCATAAAAATTGCGGGTGGCACGTACCCCTCGGGGCTGCCATTAGGACTCGTTCCTGTGCTTGTGCTCATAGTTGACCCTTCCGTTAAAGGATTATTAATATTAAGTGGTAGTTATCGGACGTGTCTGTAGTGAGCCCTGTCTTTTGACTCTGAAGCAGGTCTGAGCTGTCAATATTAAGGTTATCCTACATTTTAGTGATTATTAATATTAAGTGGTAGTGACCGTAGTGAGCTCTGTCTTTTGACTCTGAAGCAGGTCTGAGCTGTCAATATTAAGGTTATCCTACATTTTAGTGGAGTATAGCCCGCAGTCTACTTGATTTTATTATGTTGATTTATGTGTTACTAAGTCTCTAAATACCCATGAAATCAAATCCAAAGAAGAGATCACGTAAAGGCAGCAAACAACAACACTGTGACATGCAATCAACAGGTGTAAATGAGGTCCCAGGTACACCGGATACAGGTAGTCAAACCTTTTACCTCATTCCACCAGGGCAGCCAAAGTGACTACGGTTCAAGTCCTTCTATATCCAGCTTAGTTGGCCAAGGACGTAATGTGCTTCAACAACAATCGCAGAAGTGCAATCGCCCCCAGCACCCACCATAGATAAGTAGAGGTACTGTGAGGGAGAGCTAAAAATACTATCATGGAACATTGAAGGTTTAAGTCAAACTAAAACGGACACTGATTCATTCTCCAAACTGTTGTCTCAATATGATGTTATAATATTAAAAGAAACCTGGACTTCTCAGAAAAGTAAAATTGATTTATCTGGGTATGATCATTTTCATGCACCACTTAATTATGTTCATAAAAAAGCTAAAACATATAGCGGGGGTCTCATAGTTTATTTTAAAGAAGATATAAAAGCTGGTGTATCGTGTGTTAAGAAATAAAACTCTTCAGTATGGTTTAAGTTATGTAAATCGTTTTTCAACATGAAGCAAGATGTTTATATATGTGGTACTTATATCCCGCCGGAATCCTCCACTTTCTATAATATATTTAGTGGAAACGTCTTTGAACAACTAATAAATGATGTCATTCGATTTTCTGAATTATGAAAAGTTCTTATGACTGGAGATTTAAATGCTCGCACATCACAAATTCCTGATTATATAACCACAGATTATCCTTTTCCTATTGAAGACCAGTATCTCTACCATGTTGACTCTGTTGATTAATGTACATCCATGGACCATACAATCAATAGCTTTGGCCGACTTTTGCTTAATCACTGTAAAACTATTGGGTTCCGCATGGTAAATGGTAGATTACTCTCTGATAAAGGTATGAAAATTAACATTTTGCTCAACCCGTGGTTCTAGTGTAGGCCCTAATTGATTATCTATTACTTAAAGAATCCGAGTTCAACATTTTGAAGGCATTCGAAATTCAAGATACTAATATATGGTCATCCCATTCTCCGTTAAATTTCAGTTTGAAAACAAGTTTAAAAATTAATACCGAACCAATTATATATAAGAGCATCGAAAAAATGAAATGGGACGCAACATATATTCCACCATTTTTGAACGATTTGAATAAAACTACTACTATACAAGCCCTTCAAAATATAAATTTCGATTCAAATGAAATGTCTATTGATACTGCTGTTAATGAACTGACAAAGATTCTCACTGATGTGGCAGCACCATGTTTTAAAGTGAATTACGCAATAAAACAAGGTGTATCAAAATTTTCCAAATCTATAGGAATTCATCAGCGGAATGGTTTGATAGAGAATTCATCGGCGGAATGGTTTGATAGAGAATTCATCCGCGGAATGGTTTGATAGAGAGTTCCTCGGCGGAATGGTTTGATAGAGAATTCCTCTGCGGAATGGTTTGATAGAGAATTCATCGGCGGAATGGTTTGATAGAGAATTCATAGGCGGAATGGTTTGATAGAGAATTCATCGGCGGAATGGTTTGATAGAGAATTCATCCGCGGAATGGTTTGATAGAGAATTCATCGGCGGAATGGTTTGATAGAGAATTCATCGGCGGAATGGTTTGATAGAGAATTCATCGGCGGAATGGTTTGATAGAGAA
>JARFOD010101002.1:0-16522 GCA_031763545.1 Mopalia muscosa
GCGACACATTCAGACCTATCAAGCTGTAACAATCTGGTGTTAAAGCGACACATTCAGACCTGTCAAGCTGTAACAATTTGTTTTTAAAGCGAAACATTTAGTCCTATCAAGCTGTAACATTCTGGTGTTAAAGCGAAACATTCATAGCTATCAAGCTGTAACAATCTGGTGTTAAAGCGAACCATTCAGACCTATCAAGCTGTAACAATCTGGTGTTAAAGCGAAACATTTAGACCTATTAAGCTGCAACAATCTGGTGTTGAAGCGAAACATTCAGACCTATCAAGCTGTAACAATCAGATGTTAAAGCGAAACATTCAGACCTATCAAGCTGTAACAATCTGGTGTTGAAGCGAAACACTTAGACCTATCAAGCCGTAACAATCTGGTGTTAAGGAAACGTTCAGACCTATCAAGCTGTAACAATCGAGTGTAAAAGCGAAACGTTTAAACCCAACAAGCTGTTGTAAAATTCTAGTGTATAATCGAAGCATTGACATCCATCAAGCAGTTTTATAAACGTTTAGATCTATCAAGCTGCTACAATCTAGTATAAATACAAAACCTTTAGATCTATCAACCTGTAACAATTTAGTGTAAAGATAAACGTTTAGATCTATCAACCTGTAACAAGCCAGTGTAAATACAAAGCTTTTAAACATATCAACCTGCAACAACCTGGTGTAAATACAAAATCTTTAGATACATCAACCTGTAACAATCTAGTGTAAATACAAAACGTTTAGATCTATCAAACTGTAACAAGCCAGTGTAAATACAAAACATTTAGATCTACCAAGCTGTAACAATCTAGTGTAACTACAAAACCTTTAAACCTATCAACCTGTAACAATCCAGTGTAAATACGAAACCTTTAGATCTATCATCCTGTAACAAGCCAGTGTAAATACAAAACCTTTAGATCTATCATCCTGTAACAAGCCAGTGTAAATACAAATCCTTTAGATCTAACAACCTGTAACAAGCCAGTGTAAATACAAAACCTTTAGATCTATCAAACTGTAACAAGCCAGTGTAAATACAAAACCTTTAGATCTATCAATCTGTAACAAGCCAGTGTAAATACAAAACCTTTAGATCTGTCATCCTGTAACAAGCCAGTGTAAAGGCAAACATTTAGATCCATCATTTGTCAAATGAGTGTAAAGACAAACGTTTACATCTATCAACCTGTAACAAATGAGTGTAAAATCCGAACCATTAGATCTTTCAACCTGTAACAAGCCAGTGTAAAGGCAAACGTTTAAGTCTATCAAGTAGTTTTTACATGGAGTTTTAGAGAGTTTATTAACTCAGCAACATACGTATAAAGCGGTGGATGGTACAGGGGATTTCTTTTACAACATTTTGTATCAATGCCAAGAACCATTATTTCATATACATTGACTAAACTTCTCTCCTTAGTTTCCATATGTTCCTTGAGTGACTTATGATGGATAATTATTGATGAATGGTATCGCTTATGGAGCCGGTTTTCACGGAGATTTATTGACTAATGGTACTGTCATGGAGAACTCACCTACATGTTTATGACACTCGTTTAAATACTAAAGTTGACAATGGGGCCGAGGTTATAAAAGCCCTTGAGTATGCTCAAGATGACATTTCGAGCGTCTGTGAACGAAAACCGAGGTTATAGAAATATGAAAACTCTTTCTGTGCTCAGCTGAGAACAAATCCTTAGTAAGCTTTGGACCATGTTCAAGACCGTACTCAACAGGTCTGCAGAGTTGTTTTAATAATTACATAGCTGCAAATAACTTTTTCATCGAATCTATGTTGAAAATACGACCTTTATAATGATTAAAACATTTTATCAGTTACACACAACACCGCATCGAAGCACAACCGCATCGAAGCAGCCGAAATATCAAAATTGTGCATTTTTACCTTCATTTACAGTAGAGCCCCAGAGCATCGTACTCAAGAGTTGTAATGTTCATTGATTTTGTACTCCACTGAGTACGGGCTCAAAATATTTTATAACCACCGAATAGCAGCACAACTCAGGTGAGCACGATATCAAGAGTTTGAGCACAGACTCGGACTTGATTATGCAAAAGTTTGTTTATAACCTCTGCCCCTGGTCACGTTATAAAACAATTCTACAACAAACTGTTTGATATGGTCAAAATGATAATTTTCACATGGGGTTGAGATGCTGACATTATTCAAGATTAATATAGATATTTTTAAAAATTGAATCTGGTATTTAAATTCCTCTGAGACAAGAGAATACTCGTTTTTTGTTGAAATTTGCGAGTTCACATCATCATAGAAATTAGGCTTATACTACCGGATGATTGAACAGTCTGGATAAACGAATATTGAATGATGATTGCAACGGACAATCAGTCAGATGAGAACTTAATTAATTTTTTAATGAAGAGGAAAACATTTCCCAATAGACCAATATGAATCCCAGCTCTTACACCAGTCCCTGTTAGCATATCATTGTTATGTCATATTGTTCTTACAAATCTGGTCGACGAATTCATCTCGGTAACGACCAGGGATGTACGAAGAAGGGAAACTTCCTCGGAACTAGTGGGTCAGGAGATGGCTCTCCCCCAGAGACTTGGTGTTTTGTCTTCAGTGAGCAACTCACAAAGGCAACACTCTTTGTGATCGTAGGATAACTTTATGTTGAGAATAACAATAACTCAAACAATACTGCAGTTCTCTCTAATAGCATATCGAGTCATTACTCACGTTTGACAGCAGGCAAATGGTAGTAACACGAGCACGACGAACAAGTACTTCATGGTGGCAATCTGAAAAAGGTAAATTCTATATGAGTTTACAAAAAACATTGAAATGCGTTTTCTAATGTATTTCAAGTTTACAATTTTTATTATTATGAAATCTTACTTTTGTGTCCGATTTCTAGTCTACTGATGATGTGGTCTTATGACGGACAAAAGCAATGATCTAGCTATATAAGTTTACTATATGGAAGTGGAAACATCTGTGTGGGCGTGCAGCAAATTTAACATTGCTTCGATTTGAGAAAGTGAATATGACTTATGGTCTTAAACAAGAATACTGATGTTATGACAAAAAGAGAAATATATAGTAGTGGTCTTTTGTAGTAAAATGCCAGTAAAATGCTATCACCAGCCTCTGGGGACCAGTGTGTTTATGTATAGAGCTTAGGACTGTGGCCCAAGTAAAAACAACCGCGTAGGAATCCGGAAAAAACATGGCAATTATACATTTAAAGAGCAGCAGCAACTACAAAAATTTTGCAAAGACCTACCAATAAAAAATGGAAAATGAAATTAAACTCTATGAAAAACAGTCAGTCCTTTGATAAAGGCCACAGTTTTGTGTTGTAAGTCTTACCTGTGGGACGGATCGGTCGTAAGTGGGAAGAATTCAGATCTACATGAAACCCTGTTCTTAACCAGGCGATTGGCTCACCTATGTGACGTCACTATCACCTGGAGATTGGCCTTTCGTGCACTATAGTCGTGGTCTTAGTACACGCATTTATCGTTTGTTGAATTTTGCTTTCATATCAAACTTATGTTTTAATTAAAATATGACAAAGGTGTGAAGTCAAGGCCTTGTCGCCAAAGCGATATGACTACAGGGAGTTGTTTCTTATCTAACTGGTGCATTACATAATATATAAAAGAAGGACAAGTTGACCCAAACTCACTTTCTCTTGCATAAAAACCATGGAGGCAAAAGCGCTTGCTCGCCCTCATCTAGGCCCTACGCCTTGCACACTGCTCCCAGATGTACAGACTCCGAAAATTCAATTCAAATGGGATTTTGTGCAACAGCAAACGTGGAAACTATATAATGTACTACCTTTGATGATTTGCAATAATACAAAACTAAAATTGTTTCAGTAACGAATTATACATAGAATTATTGCCACGAATACTTTGTAACTGAAAATCCATATAAAAACGACAACTGTACTTTCTGTAACGCTTCTAGTGAAACTATCGAACATTTATTCCACGACTGCCCAGAAGTTGACTTGATATGGGAAACCCTTAATGGGTGGATATATAATTGTATAGGAATAAGTCTTAATTTACCAAGAATTGACCGTTTTCTAGGCAAAGCAAACTGCAACGATCAACTTAATAATAAAATTAATAACAAGATAGTACATATAAACAAACCGATGTCAGGAAAAATCTTTATCGTTTTTGGAATAAAAATTTAGTATTCGAGAATATATAAAAATAGAAGAATGTATGTGCGTAAATATAGCGAATTATAAATGTTCAATAAGATATGGGAAAATCGGGGTCTTTTGTACTACAGTGCAATTGAATAACTATATGTGTAACCAAAATGACTATGTATGTACTCATCATATGCATGCAAGTCTATGTGTATATTTTTCTTTTCTCTCTCTGCATTTGTAGATAAATTAATATATATTTTTGTCTAGATTTCAAGTAAATGTAAAAGGCCTGCAATGCCTCCACTTGAGATCGAGCCAAAGATCAAAATATGTATGTGTAATGGTGTTTATAAATTCGGAGAGGGGTTAATTTTACATGCTTATATATTTATATCTATGCAACAACTTACTGTTTGAAATAGATATTCAGTAAGTACAAATGTAGAGAAATATATATTGTGCTGTTATCCCGCTTGTGAAATGGGTTCCTATGTTTTTTTTTTTTTTTATTTTTTTTTATTTTTTTTTTTACAGATTTTGGATCTATTGACACAATGTCAATCGATGTCTGTATATGAATGTATGTATGTATTCATGATTAAAGTGATATATAACAAAGTTATGTTTGTGATTTTTATCGGTGGAAATTAAAATAAATAATAAAAAATAGCCTTTGTAGTGCTTTTTTTACTCGTATTAGATTTGTTCATGGAAAGACACATGCACCTATTCGACTGGTTCAACAGGATAAAACCCCCACATTTTATACCCATAGTTAAAAATATTTCCCACATACATGTAAGTATATCAAATGAACTTAACTGTGTACTAAAATTAAGTTTCAAATTGCTGATTTTAGTAAATAATTTAAACATTGCCTTTCGAACTGGCAAAGATTTTTTTGTTTGTATTACATTAAATTTAGTACTAAAGTTTAATACATCCTCGATATTAAACTTATCCAACTCTTCAATTGGTTCAGCCTTGAACTTCCAGACATGTCGTACATTTATGAAAACATTCCTAAAAACCAGTAAATTTCTTTTATTTACATTTGCTGTCAATTAATTATCTTCACAATAATTCTCCGGAGTTTTTAGCGTCTACATTAACACTTCCCTACTATTTGATATCAACACTGTATCATCGGCATACATTAATAAAGCAACAGTTATATCATCTTAATTCACTTAGTCATGCACATGTATGATCAAAGGAATTAATGTGTAACTCGTTCACATACAGGAAAACTAAAATGGGTGAAACTGACCATGAATGTGCTCGTAGCAATCCTATTATGTAGTGTACCCATTGCATTTGACACAAAATCTCGCAGTTCAATACCCGGTACATAAAACGAAAATCATCAAATTATCTATTGTTAATGTCATATGTGATAAGCTTATACCACAAAAGATTTTTGTTTACTTTTTGGAAATCCTTCTGGTTTTAAATAACACAGCAATTCGGTTTTTTGTTGTTGATGCTAGCTGGTTAATTGTAAACAGAGCGTCATTCGATGAAAATTCTTACTTTAACCAAAACTGTGCAATAAACCGTATATATAACATTTATTATGCGGTTTACCATTATTTTTAAGATAGATGTAAAAACTATTACAAATTACTCATTAGAGTCTTAATACCTCTTAAACAAACTAGTAGAATCAATAGGTCGACGGGCAGCAATTTCCACCGTTGAATCATCAGTAAGTTTTAAAGTTAATTGGACAAAATCTAGCGTATTGAACAAATATAGACCACCGACGTACGTGTCTGGCGAGCAACTATTGGTCGAATAGCGGTCTACTAACTAAAAGATTTATTTGGGAACTTCCACGATTCCTAATAAATAATTAAGTGTTTAGCGTCATCAACAGAAAGCCAACCGCAACTATATATTTTGTTTCTCGCCAACTAAAACCAAGGTTTTATTTCTCGCTGAAAGGTTTAAATATTTTAATACAAACCAACAATTAATTATTTAAATGTGTAATTTGAATGGTTTGTCTAGTCTAAACTTTGGTCTCGTCTGGTCGATTTTTCTTATTTTCGACACTTTTAATTTAAGTAAACATGAGAGCATTGTTATATCAACACAATCATGGCCTCAATCCATATGCTTTCATTATCCGCACCAAGTGACCAATTTGATTCGCAAACCGCCACATAACGCTGCACCCAGTCTAAACTAAAATACCCAAACGACCTTTAAACTATATTGTTTTTGCTAAATGTCCACAAGGTGTATTTTAATCCAAACCTGTCATTATCAATGACATATTGATAACTATGCATGTTGAATATCTAAACAAATACCCACACCAACCACGTACACATGCCATTTTAGTTTTTCTTGACCACGTTTTCAGGACGTGTTTTATTTTAAGCATTCTCTTATCAATGATATCGTATGAGAAAGGGGCAGTTGTTTATCCCTATCGAGTCACACAGGTTACTAAGGGTCAGAATTCAGGTTTGTTGTTTAAGACATAGGACTGCAACTTACGTAACACATGGGACAATCACCAGTCATTAATAATAATAACGATTACAAGGCGAAATTCGTTTAAGAGGAATTGATAACAACACGTGGAAATGCATGCAGCATTATATGTGAAATGAACATCCCACTGAAAGTACCTGTGGTTGTGATAGACGATAAAACCTTTAGGACATTTGCACCGGAGTATACATGTCCACTTGGGTTTTTTGCCCTCGACTGATATAACATAACCATTATAGATTATTGCCAACCGGTACAAACTTTCAGCTAAAATTTAGAGATGGCGGCCGATCCATGATGTTGAACTTAATTACGTCTCTAATTAAAAGTACTCGTTTTTGTTTGGTGGAATAAAGAACAATGACAGGTGTATTATTTATGTATTGTTTAGCCATCATTGTCTAGTACATTCTATTTCTTGACAAAATAGTTTATTTGAAAACCTGAAATGTTAATTACGTATCGCAGAAAGAGATTGTGTGGGGTTGTGGTGTGTGGGTGGGGGACACATTTACACATACGCTATCATATGGCCCCTTTGATACACCGTAAGTCGAAGAAGCTCTGGACTTTTGGATTGCGTGAGTTTCCCAAGTAACTTTTGTTTAATTTCATCAGACAAGATTAAACGCTGGAAACATATACTAGGTGAATTTCAGTCGTTGGTGATTCGACCGAATATTTGCATCCGAATTAATTCCCTCGACCGGGTTGACACACTAGGTGAATTGTAAGGCGATCGTTTTTAAAACATCTCCCAAATATAACATCATGCATGCATGGATACACTATTGGCCTCATGATTACAATATTTTATTTGCCAAGTGACGCTTTTGGCGTCTGTGATTGGTTGAGGAATTCTCAAGCTCGCCGAAAAATTCGCTGGAGTGGACACACGAATAAGTCGCCAACGATAATTATTCGGCCGAATATATAAACCACGCTAGGTGTACTGTGAATACAATCAGTCAACTCTCAACAACTGTCGCTGCACTGGACGCATTGGGGGCAATTTAAGGCGATTAGAATTCGCTCCAAAATTAGTTTCAAAATTTGCCTTGTGTGTCCACTCCTTTGACAGTTGACAGTATACTAGTCTGTCTGTGATTTTTTTTATGGATTTTGAAAAGAATAAATTAATAAAGCGTGCCATGTAACTGATAACATTATATTTTAATGGAATAGAATTGTAACTGGTTACTACAGAAAATGTACTGAATTTAACATTTTGGGAACATTTGAACATTTTACCGTATTATTTACGATTACAATTGTTTTAAGTCTAGTTTGATTTCAATCAATTCGTATCATGGACTTATCATTAACAGAGAATTAATAGCTAGATGCCTAAAGTTGGATTGGTTCCAGTCTAATTTGTATATCTGATTAAACATTTCTCCGCAGAATTCCCTGCATCCAATCCACACCAACGTGATTTTGGATACATTCATTTTGAGTCCTAATATATGTGTAAAATAATCTAATGCACGCAATGACTGTTTGAGTGAAAATTCCGATCCATCTAAGAGCAGACATGTATCGTCAGCATACTGGGAAATTTTAAATTCATTTCTCCCAATTTCAATACTTTTAATTTTAGGGTTACCTTAATTAGAATTGCTAGGATTTCTACACATGGCGAAAGAATGTAAAGCCAAACTGGAACCTCCCTGACAACAACCACGCGAAATACTAAAAAAAAACGGATACCAATCCATTTTGCATAACTGCAGTTTTAATATCTTTGTAAACAAATTTGAACCATTTAATGATTGATTCGCAAAAATATCTAAGACTTGGAAAACGAAAGACCAGAAAATAGAGTCAAAGTTTTTTCAAATTCGATTAGCAAAATAAGCCCTGGAATATTAAGTGAGTCCGAAAAGTCAATCACGCCATAAATCAGGCGTATGTTATCACCTATAAATCTTCCGGGAATAAAACCTGTCTGACAAGGCGAAATTAAATCATTAAGAAGCGATTTTATCCGTTGGGCTATACACCTGGATGCCAGTTTATAAGAAAAATATTCCATAAGGATATTGGTCTCCAATTTTTTAAGAATTGTTTGGTTTTTTCTCTCTTCGGCGCCAGAGTTATTATTGCCTCTTTTGTGTTGATGTTAAGTGGACAATAGTATAACCTTCATTTATTGATGTAAGCGAAGCGTCTCTCAAGTCCTTGTAAAAAAAATTAAAGAATTCTGCATGATGCGAATCCATCCGACCCAGGGCTCTTGTTATTGTTCATTTTACGTAAGCAGCATGACAATTCCGATTTGGTTATCTCTCCTTGCAAAATTAATTTCTGACTATTTGAAACTTTTTCAATGTTAAAGTTCTTCCTTTAGATTTAACTGCAACTGCACTATATTTAAATAAGTATATAGGTTACCCTGTTTCTTTTAAAATCACCCATTGATCGTGTACAATGTGCCCGTTATTTGTTTCTATTTAAGGTATAATTTAACTGGTATTTTTTCTTTTTTTCAAAAGCACAAAAGTATTTGGTGGGCTTCTCACCCTCTTTTGTCCACTTTTCTTTCGAGCGCAGCAGAATTCCCTTCATTTCGTGTTTCCTGATAATTTCTAACTCTATGCTTTTTACTAGGCAGTGTTTCTTGGTCTGGGTTATCGTGTTGTTCTAACAAAAGTATCTCCTTCTCTAACTCTGCTTGTTCTTTAATCCTATTTCTATTTTTAAATGACGCATCAACACTGATTGGAAATACGGAAACAAATAGTCTGGTTCTAGCTGAAATAAACTCAGTCAAACAAGAAACCTCACACTCGTTTGGAAGACGATAAGTGGAACATACAAGAAAAGTGGTTTTAAATAATGATTAAATTCAATTTTGTACCTATTAAGGACGGTGTACCATAAAAATCATGTTCATAATGTAACCTGTTACACCGAAAATGCTACGGAAATGTAACATAGCAAAAATGGTAAGTTACAACTTGATGAAATCATGTCAATATCGCGTATGCCTTCCATGAGCGTTCACACCGGCGACGCAACGTCTCTTCATGGATTGAATGGTGCGTCTGAACACCGCTTGATGGGTGCGGCGCCATATTTGAACCAACATGGCACCAAGTTCCTTCAAATTCTGTGGAGGGTTCCTTACTTGTCCGAGTATTCTGCCCAACACATCCTATATATGTTCTATGGGATTAAGGTCGGGAGACCTCGAGGGCCACTCCATGACATTGATGCCATCATTCCTAAGAAAATTCCGCTTTAAATTGGCCGTATGAGGTCTGGCATTATCGTGTTGGAATGTCAGACCTAGATCATGAGTGCCATGAATGACAAAAGCTCTGGAATGAGGACTTGATGTCTGTATCCTGCAGCAGTAAGGTTTCCCTGAACGACCATCAGTCGGGAACGGACAGGACCATTGAAGGCACCCCTAACCATAACACTATACCGCACAAGGAAACATGCTTTATCCTTGATGTATGCTCGCACCAACTGCATGATTGTGCACGTCGGAGTTGTTGTGTGTCATGATGTCTTTGACAACGCATTTACCTCTAATAATAATAATAATATCTCTTATAATATTTCTTCCAAGAAAATATTTAGAAATTTATGAGTGTGAAGTTTATGTTTTGTCTGAGTATAGTACGCTTCCCCATCAACCTGTTGTAAAATGATAATAATGAACTAATGGATTGGTCTTGTTAAACATATAAATATCTGCTCAGGGCTTTTTAAGGCAGTATGTAAACCGAAGTCGAAAGTGGACTGTCATCCACCGCCTGTTTGCTAAGCAAAATTAAAAATGAACTACGGTACTGAAAATGACTTGGGGTATGTGTGGTTGAGACAAAGGGTATATAACTCGATTGTATTTTGTTACAAATTTAAGTAAAGGTAATTACATGGTTATATAAAAATAACAAAGAGAAGATATTAATAATACGAGAAGAGCAGATTGTTATAAATACCTGACCAATTAGCATCGTGTGAAGACATTATTCTACAATTATTTGCCACGTTATCACAAAATTGGTATATGCAAAAAAAAAAAAAAAAAAAAAAATAGTGCTCATAGCATCAATATTGAAACTGGTCTCTATGATTATACATTTCTCAATGATAGATTCTGTAGAATATGTAACTGTGGGGACGTGGAAGAGGAGTTTCATTTTATCCATATGTGTACACTGTATGACACGATCAGACCGAAATTCATTTAGCCATATTATACCCTACGTCTGTCTATGTTTAAATTATGAGATCCTTTCAACATAGAAATCTTTCATGTTGTGGCACTTAGCAAACTGTAATTCAACTTTGAAACACGTGTACCCCTCATACGTAATGTTTTTGACCAATTTAAATTATTTTTCCATTGGCTGAACTCATTATTTAACTGCTGGCCCAAATATTTGTATTATTGTTGGCCCCACTTATTTTTTGTATTCTTGGCCTGTCCTGGGATTACAATATACTGTAATCGTAGGCCAAACGAACAGGATTTTGACCCAGCTGCTTAGCACAGAGATTCAATTTAATAGTGCTTTAAACAACGTACATGTTCCTGTACATGATTTCGACTAAAAAAGAAAAAAAAAAAAAAAAAAAAAAAAAAAAAAAAAAAAAAAAAATTCCACATGGTACTGAATTTAAAAAGATGATAAGGGTTTTGTTCGTAATATATTTTATTGTTCTGCACAGTCTTCATGTTGACTGTAAAGTGGGCCACCAAGGTGGTGACCCACAACTATCATCGTCGTATTTCGTATTGATCACTACACGTACTTCTCAGCTTTTCGGATACATCTAGTACAACTTTATTGGAGTCTTTTGTGCTTCATATATTCCGGTTCCCAACCATATGACAAGTGAAAGAACCATTTGTCTTCGAACTGGAATATTCTTCCAACGTTTAAATTTTTCTTGTACTAACCGACACTTTTGAGTTCGAAAAAAGTCGGCCAATTCCGGTCTGTTCACTCTAGCCCCGTGAAGAAACAACTTGACACACGTAGACGTTTGACGCCATCATGTTAGTTCACGGTTTATTTATCATCATTGATCCATGTTAATGTTTTCGAGATCTGGATCGCAAGATGCGTCACCGAGCTCGATTAAGCTGCTCGTCAACTGGCGTATTCCTGGCTACATGCACAATTCGGCTAAATAGACGTTTATCAAAATACATGTAAAATTATGTTCTTGTTTACCCTTATTTAAGGTTATATCACCTATACGATGGAGTACAAGTTAAATGTAGAAACAATCTGTCCCCTAAGCAATAGGCTATATACACAGGCAAGAAACGGCAACCATAAGACACAAAAGACAGACAACGTAACAGTGTGATACCCTTTACTAGCCATCGAAGCTCTATGGTCACAAGTAAATAAATCTTTCTCTGAGCACCCGCTTTTATAATTAAAGAAAAAGAAGACCACAGGGGAAAAAAGACGATAGTAGTCACAAATGTAAATTTCGCGATTACCCCCTAAGCTATGAGCTCAGAGCATAAACCTTCCCTCACACATACCAGACATATTCCTTTGTTACTCTCAAGCTTACAAAGCGCATCAAGTCCCAATATTGTTACAGCTGTTGATGAGCGTAGTCCTTAAACAGCAATGTCTGAAAATAATATACCCCTATTAAAATTGCAGACTTTTAAAGTCAAAATTCTGATCGTCTGAAAATCGCTTTTGTGTGAAAACGGTCTTTTTTTCCAAGTGGTCCTCAAATGTTAGAGGTAGAATTGTTTTATATTTGTCTCATTAGCTGTGTTTTACCAAGTGCTATATTCAGAAAGTAGACAAATCTATAAGTAACATCAACATAACACAATTCACAGATTCAGTTTAAATTATTTTATTTTATGACAAACTTTTTATCGAGTAAAGACACGAATAATTGTATCCCATTCCATCTACAATACCAACAAATGCATTTAAAAGACTGCATTAGGCTATATGTCAATGAAAAAGACATGAACATAACTTTTATTGAAAAAATTAAGAATAGCAAATTTCATATTGAGTGCAATCCAAATATTATAAATTGGTCACTTGTACCAAAACGATTTATGATTTTTTTCGATAAACGTCATCATATATACCTTTGAATACAATATTAAAGTGGCATGGTCGACCATCAATCAGCCTTTGGCAACAACATCGGATTGTGAAGATTTAACGCAGCATTAAAGTGTTTTCTTTAAAAGTTGAAGCAAAATCGGTTGCATGTAAATATGCAGTGTATATGGAGGATTGTGCGCCTTGAATATAGGTACAAGTAAATTTGTATTGTATCCAAAGGCTAACATGACATCCTAATACTGAGTCACATTTATTTGACGTTTAATGGTGACTGGTAAACATTGCTGAAGCTCAGTTTTATGATTACCTATACTGCACGAGAAATGTAACGTAATTTATCGTAACTCATTGCTTCGCGGCTTCATTGCAATTGTTAAAAAAAATTTAAAAAATTAAAAATTAAAATTTTATAATATAAGTATGATTTATTCGGGTTAAACGTTAAATTACCTTAAATTAGGCGATATTTCTTTTTAAACACCGACCAAATAAGTCAATCTAATCAGCACAAAATAAATATAACGTCCGATTTTTTTTTTTCAAAAGAGACAGATTCCGTATAAAAATGAATTATATATATCGGACAGCAATATAACAAGGTTAAATATCTTATTATGTCCATTTGTTTATATCGGCACGCAACAGCTGTTCAGGTGGCCATTACTTGTGTTGAGTGCCTTTCTGACTTGCAGGGGTCCTACTGTTGATACAACCCCAGCACAGAAGGATCCAGGTAAACAAACAATAGACTCGTGTGTGCGTTCTCCTTGTATTATTCTAGGTTGACAAACACATGTTCAGTGAAAATATAGGCAACGTTAATTTTCATATAAATTCAACAATGTTCAAAGCAGATACCAATTGTGTAAGTTGCCACCTGAACGTCAAAATGTTCTACTATATGGCACTTTGCATTCACCTTGTGCTTACGCCGTTGTTCTGGAAAGCATTTGGCGCCGCAGTGTTGGGATTTGTCTTTATCTTGGTCAATTATGTAGCCTATCAACATCTGAAATATGACCGAATCCCTGGGCCACCGAGAAGCAGTTTTTGGCTTGGACATTTTTCATCGTTATACAACTGTTTGGCCGAAAGCAATGTACTTTCCACGTACCTTTTAGAAAATGTGAAGAAATACGGCCACACAGTACGGTTATTCATGTTCCATCGCCCCTTCGTCGTTGTGGTAGACCCAGATGCAGTTAAAGATGTTTTGACACCTTACAAACATAACCCATGTACCATCACGACAAGAGCTGAAGGGTATCTTTTCGGCGCGAGGTGGCAAGGAAGTGGTTTGTTACTGGACTATAATGAAGAGAGAATGAAACTGAGAAGTTCTGTTTACGAACCACTTTTCCAGGCCGAATATATCAGTGCTTGTATGCCGGAGATGAATAGCGTTGTTGATAAAATTTTGCAAGAGTTTTATTTCTTGGGTGATGGTAAAACATTGATTTCCATGAGTGAGAAATTCGAAAGGGCTTTGCTGGATATCGTTTGTAAGGTCTGCTTCAATAAAGACGTCAATTCAACCGAATGTCTCAGGGACCCATTTAAAGCTGCTGTTTTTACTCTACTGTCTGCAAGAAGACAAGAGAAGGCAGATCCGTGGACGAATGTGAGTTATTATCAGAGAGACCTCAGAAAGTCTGTACGCGACGCATGTGCACTGCTGAGAAAAACCGGCACTACCTGGATAGAAGAGCGAAAGCAGAAAATGTCTCTAGAGGAACTGGTGCCAAAGGATGTTTTAACAACGCTGGTCGAATTCTCGGCACACCCAGGAATTTCTCAAGATGACGTATTAGATGATTTTATGGTGTTCTTAATTGTGACTCTGGAACACACGCCAAACACATTATCATTCTTACTCCGAGATGTAACCAAAAACTCCGAAATTTATCAACGACTCGTAGATGAAATCGACACCACAATGGCTGGAGAGGATGTCGTTGATGCACATGCGCTAAAGAAAATGTGCTATATGGAAGCCGTTCTCAGAGAAACTATGCGGATGTACCCAACAGATGTGGAAACGGTTCGGATTTCTAACTTTGAAATCGTATCCAAAAAAATTAAAATCCCAAAAGGAACCCCAGTGATTGTCAGCCCTCTACTTAGTGGAAGAAATGATGTCTTATTCACCGATCCGATGGACTTTAATCCTGATAGGTTTTTAGAAATGCCGATGCCAAGCTCTTCAGTTTATTTTCCTTATCCCAGCCAAATCAAGGAAAAATTTGGCAGATTCGGTGAAACATGTTTAAAAGTTTTACTTGTTAAAATGCTCATTAAGCTGAAAATTCATTATTTTCCCGATCAAGCCTTCACGGAATCCAATCTGCCGACGTTAAGACCCTCGAGGGGTGGAATCGTTGTGTTCAACAAACGCAATAACCTAGCTCCTTTTATTTATGACATTAATGGTGATAACATGTAAGAGTTTATTTGTTAAGCCGTTATCTACAAACCTGATTACTGATTGGGCCCAGTAATAGCCAACATACTGAGTACATTGGATAGAAAAGTTGAGCAGTTCGATGATTTAATTGTTTTCTTGCTGAATCTAACATTTGTTAATATGGAAGTCTATTCTATTGATAAACGTCTGCTTTCGACTCTCAGTATGATCTATAAAGGTGAATACAAGAGCAGTATTTAGTAGCTTGCATTGTTTGATCATTTGATATCACCAGAATCACACGTTCTTTACGTAACCATTAAAGGATCCACAAAATACCTGGTAAACAGGAAATGTACACATGCTTTAACATGCTACTTCTACAAATAAATTGTTTCAACACAAGGTTTGTTTTGTCTTATTTCAGTATTATCGATCCTTAAGTAGCCTGTACTTACAAATTCGGTGTGTATATATTCAGTTTCATGGCGCTTTAACATGGTAGAATGTTTAAAGATATGATACTTAGTGTTTGTTAAAATAATACAGCAGCACCATGCAGCCTGGTGGAGAAAACAAGTTGTAACCCTTAGGCTACACTCTGAATAAATACTTTAGAATTAACAGCCAGAAATTAAACAAAGACTGTAACCAGATGGCGCACCTTGTAGGCGGACATAGCGCGAAGAATCCGAGGCAACATCTTGTCATATAGAATATTGTTATGAAGTTTGAATAGAGTCTGATGGTATGATTTCAAGTCAACAGCTAGGTCTGTGGACACCCATGTTAAGATGATTAAAATTCATGGCAAGATTTTTTTTCAAATTTTGATAACGTATTCTATGTGGTAAAATGTCGTTTGACAATCAGTTTCGCGTAAATACAAATGAAATTCGTTGATCACCACCAACTAAATGAACCAATCAATCAATCAATCGACAAGTCATCATACAAGCGAAATATTGTTGAATATGGCTCTCAACGCGAACCTGTTAACCAAACCAATTGACATGATTTCAGATAGCTTACTATCTGAACACACGCTTTTTGTCTGGGCGTTTATTTCGGCTCACTTCAGCTATAGTTGATTTTATTCTTTAGTTAAATACAATTTAGATTTATGCCGCCTTGTCCTTTAAACATGGCGGTGAAGAATCTCTACCACAGTAATGGACCTGAACAAGCCGAAACTATTTTTACCTCCTTTCCCTCCCACTTTATACACACCCACAGAAGACACTTTGTTCAGTAAGTACGTGAAGTTAGCACCCATTTCCCTTTACCCTATTCCCGATTCAAAATTATTGGACTGGTCTATTTTCACATTAGGGGGACGGGTGCTAACTTCACGGACATTTG
>JARFOD010101013.1:5869-16517 GCA_031763545.1 Mopalia muscosa
CACCCTCATGTGCTCCCAGCCTCGTCTAATACACCCTCTCATAATGGGTTGTCCTGTTAAATTGTCATCCCTAATCTATTCTAGGTCACCTAACAACATCATTGTGGGGAAAGTGATTGTTTTCTTTCTTCACCTGGGCTTACCTGGAACATCAAAGGAATTATTGAAATCATGTGTTTAAGTATACTGCCTTGATACTTGATAAAGGGTCTAGGCTACTGCTAGTATATACACTGGTCTGTCAACATTTTTACTCATTTATGATCTGATAAGGTGTTTGATGTCCCAGCACAAAAGAAGTGGTTTTCTGAGTGTTCTGGAAAGAAACTACTGGTCCTATATGTTTGATGTGTTTGTTAGATTGATAAACCTGGTCAATAAAAGTCTTAATGTATACACAGTACAGGAAGAAAATTTACACACAGATCCAGTTCTATTTGGCATCTCTATGTACCTATAAATATTAATACAGAAATGTATAAAATGCTCTGTAGGCTTTTATTAGGACATGCAGCTGGCATCACTGTGTTTATATTTGTTTGACCTGTATTCTGGATTCATTAGACTATAATTAGTTTGGTTAAATAATTGATTCCCCCATTACTACTCGTATGCTTCTTTCAACAAAGTAACAGTAAATTAGGAAATTTAAAATCTATTATCTCTCATTTGAAACTGAAAATAATCTGATGTGTTTAGCATGTATAGCTATGTAAATTACTTTTGTGTGATGAAATTATATCATGTAGGTATAAATAATTAAATACTAAAAATAACAAACATCCACACCAATAACTCACTTTAAATCAATGTGTTATGTGTAAATTATGTCAGGAATGCAACTTTGCCTTATTCTTACAATTTTTATAGCCTGTGCTTGTAGGAAAAGTTAATAGAAGCTATTCTGTGTCTATTTGAATAAAAGGATGTGTTGGTAGGCCTGTGATCTGGGGGCATGGATCTGCCAGTATTTCAAGAGCTCCTGTAACATTAGCATGAAGTATGTGGTATGGGGATTAGAGGAGCAGTTATCAGGATTGTGTGAAGCTAGTCTCCGTGAGATCATGACACTGGTCCTGCCCTTCCTAATTACACTGGTCAAGGTCCTGATACTTACTGGTTACTGACCACAGTTTAAGCACAGACCAGTGAAAAATCACAGCATCAGTCCAACTGACACTTTTATGGGAAACTATAAACATCACTTCTCACTTGTTTGGAAGCACATTATAACCCTGGATTTACAACAATGCCAGATATCCAAGATTAAAATAGTAAATTGTTAGAGGGGCAATCTTCCTTTTCTATTTAGAGCATTAAAAGTCTTGCTATTAAGTCATTTAAATTTTAAATTTCAGATGTTTTCTTTCCCCCAATAGCACATATTTGTGGCCTCAAGATTGACATTTTTCTGTAATGCAGGAAGAGTAAAACAGTGAAAGTGTTTGTTGGGAAGGACGTATGCTTGATCTGGGGTCTTTCTGGAGATCTTTGGTGATTGGAGACACAAATAGTCCCTGCCCTCTCTCTCAACTGACCTTTTGAAATGTAGAGTTTTGTTAGGAGTTAACAGTATTTGTTTGGAGTTTAATGGCAGGCGCTGGTAAACAGGCAAACTAGGGCATTTTTCTGTGAGGGGTTTACCGCAGCAAATAGCATGCAGACAACACACCCAATATTTTATTCAATATTTAAAAGTTATCAATGTCAAGATTAGGGTTTTTGAATTTCAGTTTGTGGGATGTTATTTGTTGATTGGTTGTCTGTGTCTGAAGATGGAACGTGGAATGTAGCTTAGATTCTGATCACCGTTTAAATTCCTTTCTCTTCCGGAGTTGTTAATGTGGCAAGTGTGTGTCTGTCCTGGTTTAGAACTACGTGAATCAGAGTGAAGGCTGTACGGGATCTGTATCCTGGTGAATGGATGAACAAAGGATTGGACCCACCCTTTACCTGAGATCTCTTTGATCTTTTCTCATCTCCAGCATCCTCACACTGATTAGCGACTCCAGGCCCCAACACCCATGTATTACCTTCTGGAAAGCATTTACCTAAAGTTTGAACCAAATAATCAAAGCTGTTTATCAGATCATTCACATAAAAATGCTGCTTTGTGATGCAAGTTTACTTTTAATGTACCGAAGCCTAAAATGTTACACAAACATTATTCTTGTGCTTTATGCAAACTGAGTAAAATCACTTAATTAGCTTAGTTGTGCTTTTTTGATATGTTTACACAATCTATCAGTAAAGTTTAAAGAATGTTTTTTTTCTAATCTGTCCTATCTTGCACCTTGATTTGTTTGTTGTACCAGAGAACAGCATTCAGATCAATCCATGAGGACAGCCAAGTCTGTTATTTATAACAGTGGGTAACCTTGTATACAAGTTTTTTTTGGTAACAGTGTGAACTGAAAGTCTGAGGTAATCTATGAATAAGGGGGTTCTTTTAGCAGTAGGTGTTCACAGGTAACCCAGCTTGCGGATCTCCACTCGGAGGATTGGGTGCACGTGCTCAGTGTGTGAACACATCAAAACGTGTCTGGCTAGCTCTTCTGGTATTGACAGTTTGGGCAATTTTCTTGACATAACCACAAGTCAATAAGGGCCTAGGGCTGGCTCACTGATTGCCCAAGTTGTTCTGTAATACCTGGCTATTCTCTATGGTGCTGATAACTCTTCCCCTCGCTTCCATAACCCTCTCTTCTCTCCTTGGAGCCCCGTGAGGGAGCAGGTGGGCCATGGCCCTGCAGAATACTCCCTAGGCTTCCTCGGTCAATCGTAAGAGGCGAGAAAAGAGGCTGCTTTCTGTTGCCCTGGTGTTCGCAGAGCTGAAGGGTAACAGGAAGCAGATTTGTTTGTGATGTTCTGTATTTGTGTCCGTCATCATTTAAGTGAAATACCCTTGAGTACGACGTTAAACACCAATCAAACAAACAAATCTTTTGGGCTATCTTGTGAGAATGGGTATTTGTCCACAGATATGGACATTGGGTTGGAATTTAAAATTGCAAATCGATAATATATTATTGGGCTATTGTTTCACAATTGTTTAAAACAAACAAGTGTTTGTCCACAGGTGTGGACCAGGGGTCTCAAAGAGGAGATACCAGTAACCTGTGTATTAATATCAACCTACTTTGTTTCATATCCCAGATATAGATTTGTCAACAGTTTTTGTTTGATTATCAGCAAGTTGGCATGTAATGTATGTTACACATTACCTAATTATTTGAAAATGAACGTAGAATTGTTCAAATGTACCTTAGAAAATTAAATACAATTTTTCTGAATATTTAGAGGTAAAGATATAAGCTTAGGTACTGATATACTGATACTAAGCACATTGACTGACACTTGTACATATGATTTTCAGTGCCAGGAGACTTTTTGATTGACGTATGTAATTGACCCATTTAAGAGACTGATAAATTGATCTTTAATGACATTATGACAAAGTGTATACTGACATGTGTGTAAATATGATGACTATTAATAATTGTATAAATTTGTATTCGTGGTAATTGCACGTTATTAACATGTTCAACTCTCTGGTAAGAGGGAGATAATGTACTGTTGCCCAAATGCCCTCAGAGCTAAATGGGTAATTGTTGAAGAGAGCTTCCTGTTGTCCTTGTGCACTTGTTGTTAAGGGGCAACATACATGTATCCCATCTGATTGTGATGTATTTGTATTAAAGCCTATGATTGTCCAGTTCTATCTTGGCTTTGCTTGTTACCAGTCAGTGGCAAGGGTGGTTTTGTTAAATCATTGGACTGGTACGCCCCATATGAGTGAAATAATCTCAAGTACAACATTAAATCCCAATCAAACAAACACTAACAGAGGTAAATGTAAATGACAAGTTGAAGCCAATTTGTTGTGGCATCCTGGACTATTAATTACGTGGGGTACGTTAAGAGCAGGGTTCTTTATGTCCTTGTGCTCTGAGAGCAACACAAAGTTGATCTGTTTAGGATGAATTCACTATCTGTATTCACAGTTGTTATCAGGGGCTTAGCCAGAAATCAAAAGTATGGTGTCCAAAACGGTAATTTTGCTTCAGTTGTTAAGTAACTGGGTGACCGGTGTGTAATTTTTACAGTTTCCCTATTTCCTGCTTGTTAAAGTTTCTTAAAAGTGGGTGTCCAAAACAGGTAAACCCCCCTTTGCCTGCGCCCTTGGTTGTTACTATATTTTACAGATAGTGTTAAAACAATACCTACATGTACACAGCAAAATTCAAGTGAAACCTGAGATTGACTTGCCTGGCACATGTATCACTTTTCCTTGCTGCTTGTTAAGTTAATGTTTAATCATCCCACCGGCCATATACAGTAATCATCCCACTGGTTCATATTTTTACATCTTATTGAGACAATTTCATTATATTGCTTCTGTGTCAAACCAGATTGCCTAGGTTTTAGAGAGAGCTGAGAGAGCCCTGTGTCTCCCTGAGATTATGGGGTAACATGAAGCAATCTGTTTCTGATGTCTTTCACATTGTATTGTTCTATCTTTAGTTTGTCCTGTGTTGTCTTTGTATGTTGCCAGTGGTTAATAACAGGTTGATTTCACTCACCCATTGGCCTGGCACAAAATCACGTGACATTAAACCCCAATCAAACAAACGGACATGTAATAATTCAGGCCCTGTCAACTGAAATACCTAAATGCCCCAGTTCTTTTGCCTGGTGGAGAAAGGCAAATTTCCTTTCTCTAGTCTAGTTATAAATTTATAATAGTACGGTCATCATGTTATCTAACTAATAGTAATATAACCCATTTCATTTACAGACAGGTGCTTTTTATGAGCCCCAGTAAGTTTTGTTTATGATTCGATGTGATGAGTGTTCTAATTGAGTTGAGTTAGGCTGGTTTTCTCTGCTTGACTGGGCCCATCTGCTAACCATGCAGAACTTCTTACTTTTTTGTTGACAGCTTATAAATTTAAAAAAAAAGGCAGATATCTATATTTAATGTCTCTTGACAGGTATCCAGGTTACATTAAGTTTTGCTCACAGCTACATAACTGATGCCCTCAATTTACCTTAATACTTTTTCTTACATCACCAGGAATGCCTCTTTTTGTCAGTTTGTGAATATGGTTTTCCTATATTTGGAACCCACAGACATGGTTTAGCGGTAGCCAGTGCACTTACTAATCCTACTTCAATGTACCTTTCATATAAGGGAAATAACCTTGAGTACGACTTTAAACCATAATTAAACAAACAAATCTTTTCGCTCAAATATCCCACGCTAACTATTTAACAAAGAAAAAATAAATTTTGTCTGTAATTTTGTTTCTTTTTTATTTGAGAAAAAATATATATTATGATTACATTCATTAAGAAACATGAACCCATTAAAATGTAGGACATTTTGTTCCGACTATCAGGTATATGAGTGAGTCGCATGTTGTGCCTCCGGCAATCACGGGGGTGATTTTTACGAGGTTTCCTCTCGGTTTTCCACCGTAATATGAAGGCTGTGTACTGTATGAAGTGGATAATCTGTCGTCATATAAGGAAAATACCCTTGAGTACAACGTTAAACACCAATCACACAAACAAACTAATACGTGTACCAATTTGACTAACACTTATTCCGAGCATCCATACATATGTAATATGATTACTTCTGCATTGGTACATGTTGTCAAAATACACTTTGCTACAACACTGAAACGTGTTACTTCTGGCATACATGTGTCAATCTTCTCACCCGGGTTTGTCTGTAATTATTTATGTTTTCACGTTCTTACAAGTCAGATACAGTTTGAACAGTAAGCTGTTATAAGACTTTCCCACTAGTGTACCACTCACATACATAAAGATTGACATAACTGTGTGTCTGGACACTAAGCTACATGTATATGTAGAAATTTACCAGGAAGTTATGAATAATTTCTAACACATTTACTTGTTTAGCTGTATTGTCCAAAACAAAACAGCAAAAAAGTAGCTAAGAGTACTACATGTATTATAGATCAAAGTAGCACTAGAGACACAATTATATTTGAAAGTTCATGCAATGTCAAGGCTGGAACAATAGTGTAAAAACTACAATGTATAAAGAAAGTATATTTTTAGTTTTAGTAATCTATCTACCCCAGGAAAGCTGTAACTTAGTTTGAATTTGTCTGATGGATGATATATTTTTTCTTTTCTATATTGTGGCGATAAGGGCTGGGAAGAATCTTCAAGTTGTCTTGGTGTCTCATCTCAGAACTAAGGGGCAACCTGAGTTTTCAATGTCTTTGTATTACATCTTGTTATTGTCCTGTATTTGTCCTGTCTTGTCTGTTTGTTACTAGTGACATTGAGGGTGGTTTCCTTCACTGATTAGGTTGGCAGACCATCATGTGAGCGAAAAAACATTGAGTATGCATAATTTTTGTTTGTGTCTAATCATACAAACAAAACTAGATTTTAAAAATAAATACAAAAATGTGACTAACATATAAAAATAAATTTATATATAAATATATAATACATGTATAATTGAATATATATATACCATAGTTTTGCTGAAAAAAAAAAAATTGTTTTGTTTTATCTATTCTAGCCTTCTTTTGTTGGTCAGTCACCTTAGCCATGCAGAAAAATAGAAATGTTGTTACAAATAGAAATTTGTAGAGCACAAAAATATTTCCTTTAGTTGTATGTTCCAACACGCACTCACCTTTTACTTTATGAATTATTTTTTGACTGGTGTGCATCGTGTGCTTTTAATGGGTTACCATTCAGATTCTGCTGAAGGCAAAATAATAATTACTTTTGTAAAGTATATAAACAAACACTTGCCTATGCAGTTTTGTTCTTCTGGGTTAGATTCTGTGATGCCTTCAAATATGTTGGATCTTACCTCTTGCATTTCTTTGGGTGTCCACCATCAGGTCTACATGTAGTCACATGATCAGACTCCAGCAATCACAGGGGAAGTTTTTACAAGGTTTCCTCTCAGTTTTCCACTCTATTTAAGCAAGGAGCAATGTGAAGTGGATAATCCATATCATATATATGACTTTAAACCCCAATCAACTAACAAACAAACACACGTGTATTTCTATTTAGATGTCATGGACAGGGGATTAGCCAGAAATCAAAAATATGGTGTCCAAAAGGGTTATTTTGTTTCACTTTTTAAGTAACTGGGTGTCCAATTTGACAGTTTTCCTATCTCCTGCATGTTAAAATTTCCTTAAACAGGGTGTCCAATCTTGGATTATATTGTTGGACAAAACATGAATTTTTGTTTGCGTAACCTCCACGTAACCTGAATGACCATTACGTGAAAAAATAAGGCCTGCCTTGCGTACGACTTTAAACACCAATCAAACAAACAAACAAACAATGTAGGCCTACCTAAAAAAAATAGCAAACAAGGGAAAATGCAAATGTTACATGTTAGATTATCTCACAAAACTTCAAAGGAACGCTGTTAATGTTATGCCGTAAAAGATAACAGCACAGGCCTGTAATAGAAACATTGCGATGCGTGTATTTATGTTATGATAAACCTCTGACCAGTATTGTGTTTTTGTTGTTGCAGGCCGAGAATAAGGAGAATGGACTGTGTGCTGCGCTTAAAGAAGTGGAGATTAAAGGGGAGGAAGAACTTGAGGATTTTACCGTTGAGATTGACATCCTCGCTGCCTGTACCCACCCTAATGTCGTCGGTCTACACGAAGCCTTCTTCTTTGATAGCAAACTCTTTGTAAGATTCTAATCGAAGATTTTCACCCTCAGATATATGAGTGAGTCAAGATGTGGCTCCAGCAATCTTGAGGATGGTTTTTATGAGGTTTCTTTCCGGTTTTCCGCCGTAATAAGGCAAGGAACACTGTGAAGTGGACATTTCGTCGTCATATAAGTGAAATACCCTTGAGTACGACAAACCCCAATCAATCAAACGAACAAACATCTAACATATTCAGCATAAATGTATATGTCTGTATAAAGCCTCCGGGAACGGCGAGGAGTCTATATATGTTCCTTGTTAAAGCGTCCGGGCCACAACAGTGGCTTAGTGCTTAGCAAATGGGCCACATAACCCTACTTCGATGTACTGTTCACCGGATTGAGTCCGTTGACCATCAGGTATATGAGTGAGTGACCTGATCTAGCTCCGGCAATCACAGTGGTGGATTTTACAACATGCCTGCCAGTTTTTCACAATAATATAGCATGGAACTGTGTGAAATGGACAATAATTTGCTTGGTTGTGGTTTAATGCTGTGCTTAAGTTGGTTATTGTGGTTTAGTTTGCTGATTACTGACCTCACCAACATTTTAGCTCAAAACATCCATAGTAGGATTTGATACATTGTTTGTTTGTGTTTTTCTGTCTGCATTTTTTGGACAGAAAGGAGAGCAATGATATCCGCTTGCTCATGCTTAATATCAAAAAAAAAGTTACGACTTTTATTTTAACATCACGAAGCTCAGACAGCATCATACATGTAACTAAGGTAACTTCTCTCCTCATGGTTATTGCTAATTTGCTCGCTGAATCGGTTTCTTGTCCCCCACACTTTTGCATATGTATAAATTTGTTTTAGCGGTTTTAAGATCCCCGGTGACATATGGGGATGTTGAGACCAATAAAACAATTCGCCATCTGACGTATTCAAAATACCATATGGTTACTAGAATAGCCTTTATGGGTTTGGAAGTGATGGGTACCCAGTTTAGAATTTTGGTGGGGGTAAAGTTTGGTTACTACAGTTACCCGTATGCATGAAAGGGTTAAGCCAGACAGGTGAGGATTATATTACGGCGGCTTGGAATCCATTATGTATTTCCTCGGCCTTGTCAAAATGGAGCAGAAAGTGGAATGATGTTTTTGTAAACAGAAATGCTGCTTGACAAAGGCCACAGACAAGATTTGATAATATAAATTAAAGGTTATTTAAACAGATTTCATGATTTCTCTAATGGGTCGTTAGTGTAGCTCTGGCTTTTGTCATCTCCGGGGAAGTTGCCTGGGACAGTATCTCTGTGGTGGTGGTGTTAAAAACGTTTTCCCTTGGTACTTAAGCATGGAATTAAAGCACAACTGCAAAGCACAAAATGCCAAAAGACAGTGACAATAAAATTAAATATAAAATACACTGTAAATAACCTGTAAATATATGTACGGGTAGCGGCCCAAAAAGCACAATTTCAACAACAGCAAGAACGCTATATTCTCAAGCCAGCTCAGTTGGATAACTGTATGGTTCTGCTTTCGTCCATCACTTACAGGATTGAATCCCATTTTCAATCTCGTGCATATGCAGGCATCACAGGCTTTGGCTCCGGTGTCCCTGGAGTTGTTTCAAGAGGTCTTCTCCCAGTTTCCAACCAAGTTTCAGAAAGGCAAAGAGAGCAAACCGTCGTCATACTTGATCGTCCATAGTTTAAAAGGCGGAAGTGAAAATGTTTTAGACCCATTAGGAGCAATTGCTGAGCATTAAGTCTTTTTACAAATGTAAACAATGCCAGTGAAAACATTTCTTAATATTTAACGTCGTACTCAAGGGTATTTCACTTATATGACGACGGATTGTCCACTTCACTCTGCACTTAGTCGCATTACGGTGGCAAACCGGGAGGACACCTCGTAAAAACCACCCCCGAGATCGCCTGAGCCACAACATGTGACTCGTTAATATTGCCTACCTGAAGGTCGATAGGCGGACTCGATCTGGTGAACGGTACATCGAAGCAGGTTCAGTTTAGTAAGCACACACTCTACCACTAAGGCATGACCAAGAGTAATAGAAGGTGCAAATGTATTTTCTTTGGTCCATGCGTAGCCTATCAATAAACACGATTCGTCTGGATATGATCTGTCTTATCCCCCGGCATCCAAGACCGGTTATTGACTATTATTATTTGGCGTCGATCCCAATTATGTTTTTGTTGATAATTGCCTTCCACGGGCTTTGCTGCAGAGTTTATAAAAAGTTAGAGTTTGCTTATCAATTAAATCTGACGAAGCTCATCCAAATTCTCCGCGTTACAAACGGAACAATGACGGCTCCAGCCCCACCAATATTTCTAACATGTATAGCAGAATCCATAAAATAAAGCTGTAATGGAGATCCTGGCTCCCTTGGTGTTTTATATAACGAAGCGGATATGCGCACGGAAGAAGAGAAAGGGAGAGTCCTCCACACTCATAGAAAAAATGGTTCTATGTGGAACCAATACGGGTTCTTCAGCTTATGGCTGTGGAGGAACCTTTTATGGTTCTGCATGCCACCTTTTTGAATTGGTTCTATAAAGGGTTCCATACCGAACCATAAAATATTCAGCTGACGGTTCTGTATCGAACCATATAATATGTTTCTGTATAGAACCCTATCGACAGTTCCAAATTAAACCCTTTCAAGACAGTTCAATATAGAACCCTTTCAAAACGGTTCTATACGTAACCATAAAGTGTTCCGAATAGTTGGTTCTTCAGCTTATAGGGAAACACACTGTATGGCTCTTCTTGGAAAACTTCTTTATGTGTTCTAAACAGAACATTTTATTAAGGATCTGGTTCACCTCGTTTACTCACACAAGTGTCTCGAGTGGCACTCACTCCTTGTACAATTTTAAGGATTTCTCTCCAAGACATCAGTTGACGTTTTTTTGCACGCAAGAATAT
>JARFOD010101024.1:0-16516 GCA_031763545.1 Mopalia muscosa
AAATGAGGGTATTGTTTCAAGCTTGGACAGGGTACCATTTATTTCCCACAAAAAAACAAAATACTTCACATGTTGAGTGTAGCTGTACTGTTTACATGAATCATTGGGGATGAACTGACCTTTTCAAAAGGATCCTCAAATGATCAATAGCTAAATTATTCTTATACATGTATTATTTTATTTTTTTTCTGAGTACTTGTGGATCTCATTTTTGCGCCCTGGCTCTAATTTGTGGGTGGGTGGTTGGAGGAAACCCCAATTGCCCTGGTGCTCTCAGAGATAAAGGGGAACATGAAGCCGATCCGGTCGTGGTGTCTGTATTGAGTCCTGCCGTTGTCCTGTATTGTGCCGTCTTGTCTTTGTTTGTTGCCAAGAGATGTCATTGTGCTGGCATGTCATCATATAAGTGAAATACCCTTGAGTACGACGTTAAACCCCAATCAAACAATCTAATTTGTGGAGTCTGGCAACTTTCTCCACAATCCTATGGTCAGATTAATCCGTGAATAATTTGCAATTTTTGGTTTTATTGTTTACTATCATAGATTCTACAATGTACGTGTGTTTGTGTGTTTTGCTCGACAGTTGTGTACAAATTTCAATTCAATGAACAGATAAACAAATCCTTTTTTAAATTTATTTCAGGTTACTGACCAGGATTAAGCGAAACAGATTAGTTTTATATATGTGTAATTTGTAAACATTAAGGAACCAGTCTGGGTATTGATCACGGGATCCTGGTGGGTGGCCATGTTGAACCGTCTTCATTATAACACAAGTCTATTGGGACGGGTTTACTCGGACGCTTCAAGCACTTTATTTCACTGACATACAAATCTTTACATATTTTTTGAGTGGGCGGTTGGAGGGAGCTTCATGTTGCCCTGGTGCTCTCGGAGCTAATGGCCCGTAATGGGGAACAGGAAGCTTGTTTGTGGTGTCTGTGTTGTGTCCTGTACTTATCCCATCCTGTCTTTGTTTGTTGCCAGTGGTGTCGAGGGTGGTTTCCTTCACCCATTGGGCTGGCACGTCATCATATATGTGAAATACCCTTGAGTACGGCGTTAAACCCCAATCAAAAAAACAAACAAACCTTTTGATCTGGGTGTTAAACACCACTCAGTCAATCCCCTTGTAATCTGAGAGATCTCTGGCTGAAGCAGCAGAGGTATGATGGCAACTGATGTTTTATGTATAATATGTTTTAATTATGATGTATTATATTTATCTGTTTCTGCTGATTCAGACGGTTGTTTCCTTCACCCTTGTGCCTGGCACACCATCTTATGAGTGAAATAACCTTCAGTACCCTTAAATATGTGCCTGATGTCCTGGCTGAGGGGTTAGCTTGTGCGCTTACTAGTCTTACTTTAATGTACCATTTGAGGGTTCCAGTCCTACTGTTGACACCAGGTATATGAGTGAGTCAAACAATGCGGCTTTGGCAATCCCAGATTTGGTTTTTACTAGATTTCCTCCAGGTTTTCCAACCTATTTTAGTAAGTCACAGTAAGACATACACACCGTTGCTATTTAAGTGAAATACCCTTGAGTACGACAGTAAACCCCAATCAAACAAACTCGTAAATGGGCTTTTTTTTAAGACAAATAAAACATGTAATATATAGGTAATCAATCAATAACAATCAATCATTTACTTGTCACAGCCTGAACCGGTACAGTCGGAGCCGTCTATAATGTTTACTCGTCTGGACTCCGAAAGAAATGCCAAAATCATGAAGAGAGCTTTGTTTGAGGATCGACTGGATACAGACAAATATAAGGTATGGTTGTGAAGAAATATATTGAAATAGAACTATTCTGTTGGAAGTTACCGCGAAACTTCTAAAATTTCACACCCTGGATAATTCTGTTGGTTGAGTTGATTTTAATAAGAGTGGAGCTGAGGAGAGGTGTACTGAAGTAAGGAATAAGTGATGGTAATTAAAAGTGACACTCTGGTTAAAATTATGGCGGGCTCAGATTGAACACTCTATTAACATTTTGTTGTTGTGGTAGAAGGCAGAATGTAGATTGTGTAGGCAGCATTTTGAAGCCAGGGTGAGGATTTTGAAGGCCTTCATTAACATTTTCAACAAGTGGTGAATGGAGGCTGGGGGTATTATAAAGATAGAACAGGAATTTTGCAGGCTGAGTGAAGATTTTGAAGGTATTTGAAAAAAGAATCAGGATTGTATATGAAGATTTTGAAGGTATTAGGGGGATGGTTTTGAAAAAAAGAATTGGGAGTTTGGATGCAGGGTGGGGATTTTGCCGCCAAAGTGTGTGTTTTTTTAGGCAGGATGGGGATTTTGAAGGCAGAATTGGATTTTAAAAAATAAATTGTGATTTTAAAAAGAGGATTTGGATTGTGAAGCAGAATGCTGTCTGAATAAAGGGTGGGCATTTAGTAGGCATGATGGGGATTTTTTTTGATTTTTTTTTTACCGAGTGGGGATTTCGATGTTAAGTAGGCAATTTAAAAACTCTACATTATATATCTGTTGTTATAAGAACAAAGAGAAAAACTTAAGGAAGTTTGAAATTTAATATAGGGTACATGTATATTTTTTATTATACTGGATTATGTAATAATATGGGAAATGCCTGCTGCACTATATAATTACTCAGTCATATCAGATCACTTGCTAATCCTATAGATTACTGTTAGCCTTGATATTTATCCAGATTAATGTATTAGCAAGGATGAAGGCATTACAGTTCCAAAGTATTTCAGCTGAAGTTAGTTCCTAAATTACTATGGTTATTTCTTATGATCCTCTTATCAAATACTGATTACCCAAAACCTGCCTTACTGATCCTTTATGAGATAATCCTTAATCCTTATAATCCTTAATCCATTATAAGTATCTAAAACCTGTGCAGAAACCAGGCCTTGAGCATTGGTAATGTTTGTGACAGTTGTGGGTATGTTTGTAAGAGTAGCTGATCTCACCTCATGTTCTCTGTGTTAACCAAACAATACAAACATTACTGGTGTAGGGAAACATGTTTTTTTGTATGTATAGATGAACGATAATTGTACAGTTGTGTAGAAGGACTATGAATTGTGCTGTTGCAAAAACATCTATACGAAGAAACTAATGTCATTTGTCTCAGTATTTTGATAAACTGTTTGTGGTCATTCGGACAAGTGATGGTGTTCAAAGTATGAAGTGAGTTTAAACTGGACTTAGTTTCTGTGTGGAAGATCAAGCTACTTGTTGGAGGCATTTTTCAGGCCGTTTTTCTTGCTGAAGGATTTTGTCTTGATTAAGTTCTGTAAGATTCCTTGAAACGACAGGTTGTTTTTGTGCTGAAACTCAATGCTTTTATGCAGGATTTCTAACAACCACACATTGAAGACATTTCCTCCCTACAGTTTGGTTCTGTAGGATATGTAAAAGCTGCAAAAAAAATTCTTCAGAAATTCAGGACATTTTTGGATCGGGGTCTTTTTACTTGACAATTTTCCGTGTAGAATGAAAGATTTCTCAGGATTAATGGTTGGAGAATGGAAAAAGAATAGTGTACTGGTTGAGAGTGTTAAAGTACAACACTCTGTCTCTGTGTAGTTTCTCCCTGTGTTAAGAGGCTACCCCTGTCATATGACTGAATAGAGTTTAATAAACAACTGTCTGATGTGACCAACTAATTAAGAAAAATAGATTTTCCTATCAGACTTGACTTTTATGGTTTGAAAGTCCTGAATAGAGTTAAAACTAACCTTGGCATGTCAAACGAAATGCTGACAAAATTCTAGTGTTATATGTACTTCAATAAGGACAAGCTGAAAACACCAGTTTCAAAAATGGAGGCTAGAACTGTACTCTCCTTCACAGAGGTGTTTTCGTGTTATATTTCCAGGAAGCTGTTAATCAGATGGACCAGTATGTAAGTCTACCTGCACAGAGACTTGTTCAACTTGTCAGGAAATACATACATCATAAACAAATGAAACATATTGAAGGTGAGTGAAGTATTTGTGTTTTTGTGTTAAGCTGAAATACAAGTTATGTTCATTCTGGAAATATTTAACTTTTTTATATAAATATGCAATATTTTGTCATTTTACAATGACAGCAAATCAGTACTATATATTTATATTGTGTTGTTAAAACTAATAAGTACTGATTTTAAAACAGTTAAGAAAGGCCTGTCCATCAAGGGAGATCACCCCTGTATTACCCAGGCTTAAATTCTGTCATCCTAACGTTTCAGATAATGTCCGTCAGAGTAGAAGTTTGAACGACAACGTATTTAATATTTTGGACAAAATGGAAACACTTCAGAATAAGGTGAGAATTGGCCTCAAAAACAAGCATTCAGATTTTATTTATGTTATTTTCTTTGCAACCGTGGTTAGTGTGTGTGCCTTCTAATTCTACTTTGATGTACTGTTCACGGGTCAGTGTGAAATGAACAGGCATCATATAAATGAAAAACTCTTGAGTACAACATTAAACCCTTTTCAAACAAGTAAACCCCTTGAGAGTTGTGGGTCACATACTGAAATGTCAAATTCAGTTTTGTATATTAAGAGCAATAATTGCCCTTTAAATTTAAATACCTCTCCACTTTTTATAGCTTCAGACCCAATTTGAATTAAATCAATAATAAAGGTGTGTATAAGTCTAATTTGATAAATTTATTGTGTTTAACATTGTGTTTTGTTGATGTTATTCATCAGTAATTGGCTTAACTTAATGTTATTTTCTTATTATTAAAGATCCAATTTTATGATTTATTAATAATGTAATCCAAGTGGCATGACTGCAAACACTACTGCTTTTAAGATTTTCCTCTTTCTTATATTCACAGCAGATAAGGTATAGTCGCGCTATTAACTGAACCTAGATGGACTTAAAGCATTATGGTTCTTATAGATACACTGTTTAGTGATTGATTAGATTACGTATACACATCCCAACAAGAGTGAAAATAAACACCACATTTCTGTGTGCCTTTGACCTGGTGGGGTGGAAAGGGGGTGGGTCAGTCCTCAATTTTAACTAGATTGACTATTCTATCCAAGAACAATCTCTACCATAAATGTCATTTATTGATAATTTTACTTTGATTAGAACTCAGAAACAACTCCTCGGAAATATTCATGATGAACTCACCAACATTCCAGTGAACATTGAGTCCATTAGTCATTAGTTTCCATCTTTTCGGAGTTGTTTCTACGCTTCATTATGCGAAGATTTTCAGTGGTAGTCCTAACATTATTGATTGTTTCTGCAGAGAGCCAGACAGTGGACCAATAAAATGGATGCTTTGGGGGTTGAACGCTACAGATTGGCCAGCCTACTTATGGACACATTCGATAACATTGAGCAAGAATCTGGGATATTCCTTATTAAACCGATATATTCATTCAAGGGGAGGTAAGAACAGTTTATTTATTTAAAGGAATGTAGAAACAATTATTCCTAAATGACTTATCAAGGGGATATAAGAACAAATTATCTATTCAATGTGATGTGAAAAGTTTTTACCCAGGTACTAAAATTAAATCTTTTTAAAAGTTAGGAGAAATATTAACTATTAATTTTATTCGTGCAGAGGGATTTAAGAACACTGTAATCAATCAAGGGAGGAATAGAACAGTTTATACAATCAAGGGGAAGTAAGAACAATTTATTCATTCAATGGGATGCAAAAACTTTTTTATTGATTCAAAGGTGGGAAAGTGATTTTATTCAAATGGATAGGAGAAATATTAACTATTACAAACAGATAAACACAGGGTTTTGGTTTTTTTTAAATTTTGTTGGGGATTTGATGGGGGTTTAACACTGTACTTATGGTTATTTCACTCACATGAGGGTGTAGCAGCCCAATGGATGAAAGATGATGCCACTCACAACAATCAAAGACTCCCGCCAGCCCTCAGCTCAATGACAGGGAGATAAGATGTTGTTGAACAGGAGGTGAAAATGAAATGAGACCTCACATAATGAAACATCTTCCGCACCAAAGCTAGTAAACATACATATGTATTCATCGCTGCAAAAAATAAGCAGGTGCTTGGAGAGAGCTTCCTGTTGCCGGTTGCTCAAAGCCAAGATTAGTCGCTAATAGCAGATTAAACCACTTATCTAAGATTAGAGATAGGCCTTCAACATGGAGTAACGTCATCTTATCTAGGATTAAAATTAATAGTGCTTTGAACAACTGGCCCCAGAAATCAAACCGAAGAAAAATAAACATGGCATTTAACTTTTATCTAATGTCCACAGAAGAACAATTGCAAATATTTTTGGCTGCACAAAATATTTTTAGAATAATAAAGAAAACAAAACAAAAAATTAATAAAAAGCAAATTATTGAAAAACATAACGAACGCTAATATTGTAATTAACTTTAACAGAATATAGGGCCAAAGTTGACGTTTTCGCATGCCTTTGACATTTTTTGAACCTATTGCACTTTAGTCGAGGCCATGAGATGAAAATTTCATATAAAAGCAAGCTTTGGAGATATCCAGTGTCAATATTTTTGTCTCAGAAGTAGAACATCCCTTCCCAAGGCCAAAGCTGTTTTGGAAACACGATTCCGACTGTTAAACAGCCGTGTCTGTGTTTATCAATTTCTTAATAAATCATATTTTGCTTTGATGTATGAACCTTTTAGCTCATTCATTACAGTGGTCGTAAAATTTCCCGAAAGTGTCAACCATTTCTAGAATCTTGTTTCTGCACCTAAAACTAAATGGCGGTCTAACCATCGGAATCTAGTCTACATTGTTATAGACATTGGCAAGGTCGCTGTGAAGTTATGTAAGAGATGAAGCCGCTGCCAATACAGAGTGAATTCAGCCTGCTGAAAAACTCCGAGAGTCGGGGAACAGTCGCAGACTCCTTGATCACCAGAGAGCGGGGTCAGCTAGCGGACAAGCTCTCTCAATGACAAGAGTCTAGGAACTGCCAGCCCAGAAAGCCATCGTGCCCTGGTGCATCGATCGACATGAAGGCATGTCATGGTACGGTGATCAGCTCTCCCCTTGTGTCTGTTTCTTTCTTTCCATTACAACCATTTGTACCACGTGGAGTGTCTATTTCGGATGATGCACATTTCAATAGCCAGTTTCCATTCCGCTACAGTTTAGGAACAAATTCGTTCGTGTAAACTGGACTAAATGTATCTTTTTAATTTATTCAATTTAGACAGTGAAACATGTAAGACAAATTATCTATGCATTTAATCATCAAATTTTCGAATAAAAAAATAAAATCATAGATCAGTAATATTTACACGTTTTGAAAGATGTCTATAAAGGACGAAAGTTGAAAACCAGACATGTAAATGAAGTATTTGGCAGTGTCATTATTGTAAAAAAGAAGAAAAAGTAGCTGAAAATATTAAGTCGGATTTTTGTTGATGAAGCTTAAGTTACATTTAAGCCACCGTTAAATAATCATGTTTACTGCCAAGCAATCTCTGTTATAAACATAACCAAAGTTTGTTTCGTTTAGTTACTGATTAACGCCGTTTTAATTTCACACATCTATATATGTAATCTCACTTAAATGAGCGCCCCAAGCAACGCAAAGCATAAATCATTTAGTGACAAAATGTATATTTTGTCTATCAAATATATTTGTGCATTTGTCAAAGACAATAAACAGTATATTCACATCTTAAAAGCGCATAATTTGCCTCCATGCTGACAATAAATAACACCGTGTAACGTTGATCACATCTCCGCGATCCCGAAAAAAGTGAATAGAAATAAACATTGTATATAATGAAATGTTTTAAAAAGACTTTAAGGTATTGACATAGATGTACGATCTCGGGTTCGAGTCGGAAATTATTTTTATTTCAAATAGCATGAAATAATTATTAATGTCGAAAGATGAATTAAGATGTATATGAAAACTGATACAAAACAATGCAAAAATTTTAGTAGGCGAATTTGGGGGGGGGGGGGGGTAATTTAAGACGAAGAGAAGCACGTGAACGGCCGTATGCCCGATGACACCTTCCACCACTACCCCCCTCCCACACGCCTTTGCTCTTCTCCAGTGCTTCCAAATGTGCATGCATAGAGAATTTGAATAGATCGAACTTGATACTGTCTCACTTCTTCGAATTCTGTATGAAATTCAAACCGTTGTTAATGTATATTCGTAAAGATACCAAATCCAAACGGTAGAATTAGAGACTTGTAACAATATACTGTCTCCGCGGAGTCATTTAACGGGAAAGATGGTTTGACCGTATCGGAAGGCTACACCATGCATGCACATGGCATCGCATCGCAGTGTTCTGGGCGGAGTAGAGACCGTCTATCCGGGGCATCGATAAAGGACCATAATAGCTGATGCTTGTCTTTTCTATCTTCAGTTCGCTTTGTGGGACGCTGAGCTTTCAAATTCTTAACCGTTGCAGACAGACTTACGGTTCCACGACCTATAAATAGCGGTGCTATGGTGACCTCAGCCAGCCGAAGGTCAACTCATGTTTGCAAGCTTGACGGCTTTCGAAGTCCAGACGTCAATAAGGGACAATATTTGTGCATTCCTTTCGCTTCGGTTTGCCTACTGTTCCCAAAACGTGGGTTAGAGAGGGATTCGGCTTTTCCCGCGTTCAGTAGAACAAGGGCATATGTCTCGTTTGCTGAACTCGAAGCGCGGGATTTCAAGCTCTTCCCAGGGGAGAAAACATCATGAAGTATGGAAACCTGCCAATGACATATATCCAGGCATCAGGTCATAATTTTGTCTAAGAAATATATTTGAATCCAAGGTCAAATTTCATTTAAACTTGAAACAAAATAGTCTTTATTTCGCTATAGATTACAAATTGCTGTAGACGAAGAGCAATTTAAAGCTCATTGAAAATATGGCATTTTACCTGGGCTTGTATTGTTTATTTAGAACGAAATTACTTATTTCACATAAGTTGTATAGGTAACAATGTGATATAACAGAATTAAGTATATGCTGATTAGACCAAAATGTTAAATAAATAGTGCTTTGGTCAGACGAGCTTTGACATTATGGCCTACACAATGGCACACGATAAGCCCTCAAATGTGCTGCACGCACATTGACCTACAGAATGGCACACGATAAGCCCTCAAATGTGCTGCACACATATTGGCCTACAGAATGGCACATGATAAGCCCTCAAATGTTCTGCACACATATTGGCCTACAGAATGGCACACGATAAGCCCTCAAATGTGCTGCACATCTCACCTAAGATGTCATAGGACCGTCGTCATTTTGACAGATTTTTTGTTCAGATCAGCTGATAAACATAGTTTGCGTTGTTTGGAGTACTCACAATTTCCATCTTTTTTGTGTTCAGCGCATAATGCATTCATAAAGTTAATTGGCCTATTCAAAAGCCATTTGGCAAAAATGCGCCAGGTTTAGTTAAGTATGTTGATGGTGGTCAAAGTTCCTGTTGAGCTTAGTGATGGCGCCACGGTAAGGAGTGATCTCGAAGGAGGCAGAAGAATGCCTTAGCATATACAATTTAACAACAAATTATTCAGATCCGGTAGTAAAATGTACACAAAACTGAAATAATTTCAATTTTTCGATTTTCCAAAACTCGCCTCTGTGATAAAAAAGTAAGTTGGGTTGATCATTATCTCATAGACATAAGACAATGATTAACAGTGATTCAGAAAAAGATTTGTTTTATCGCTAAATTTCAGAAAAACTGATAATATTCCATCGTAAATAATTGTGACACTTTTTGTTTTTGTATATTGTTTTGTTTACTTGTACTCCTAATCCTTGGTCTCGTATAACCAATGTTTCACCGTTATTTTATACGAGATTCAATTGCTGAAGTTGTCACCTTCTCATTTATCAACGATGGCATTAATAGGCTTCCATAGGATATTTGAACTCTATCCAGTGAACTTTTACGAAGTGTAATTTTGTTTTCCCGCCATTGGGAAGTGACAAGAGACCTCCGCCGCGTGTTTGGAAACTGACAATTCGCGATTAGTCTTTGTTTCCCTGACCGGTCTCTAAATCTATCCACATTCCTATCGCTCCTACACACTCTGAAAACAAAAACAAGGAGTCAAAATCGCCGCCATTGCAGAGCTGCCGTCAAACATCAAAGCGAATTCCAGGACTCGAAATTTTGGCGCGCAAACTTTTGGAATGGCGAAATCGTTGTTCCTAACTTTAACACGTTGTCCATATTTTTTTAAGAAAGGGCTTTCCTCTGCCATCAGCTTTAACTATTATTTTTTCAAATTTAACAACAAATATCCAGTGAAAAATCCAACAAAAAATAGCATGCATTTCAAATAAGAACTATAAAAGAATAAAGAAATAACACAAAACAAAAAACACAAAGAGGTGTAAAATTTATTATATTTTGAAGATAAGGCGGCGGACAAGAAATTACAGCTTCTCCTTGTTATGAGACGCTTGCTCTACTTTTAATGAGGTTAAAATAAATTAAAATTATATATATGATGAAATTTCGTTTTCCATCGCATCGACGTCAATGAATAATAAATTAAATAGACTGTTTTGACGTCAGGTATGTGACGAAACTCAGTCTGTTCTTGAGACACCGTAGTAAAATAAGTTAAACGTATTCATTCTCGCGAACGAAAGCAGGCCAAGAATTCGCGTCCTTCATTAGGTAATGGAGCATGCGTGCTTCTCCTGAAGGTCAACTAGCCACGCGCTAGAGGGTCAGAGAGTTTGCGTAGACCTCCAGCAAAGATCTCGTGGAAGCCCTGTGACTCTTTCAAGGTGTTATACTTTCCCAATGTCATGTTATAAATGATATTCCTGGGCGAAGAAGATTATCTTGTTGTTAAATTATAAATATATATGTATTTATTTTGCTTTATTGAAACTAGCATGAGTTTGACGAACTGATGTATGAATAATTTGTTCAATACATGCTGTGTGATCGATGCTATATCGCAGTTGAGCATTAAACAGCAAACAAATATTACTATAAATTTAATTTAATTATTGGCGATAAAAATATATGGATTTAAAAAACACAAAGCAAACGGGTTGAAATGTAAAAAGATTCTGACTTTAATTTTTTTTACAATAGTCGACACTGAATTTAGTATATATTCCGACTTCCGGCCCTACCACAGACAGAATGAAGGCAAATACAAATATTCACATTTTCAGTCGCTCATTGACCTAGTAGGAGGAATCAGATCAAGTGTACTGTTGTTAATCACCACGTATAACCATAACAAACTTCTATGATAGTTATTCAGATCTTTGTTTCGGGAATCAAATAAGGGCAAAGCTTCTGGGTATCACGTAAGCCCCGTTTCAATCCAACCTTAAACTCAACTGATTAATTGGTTGTTTTGTTTGCTATCAAATCAAGCATGAAATTAGCATGTCACGAAATTTTACGGCAAAACACAACTCTGCGTGCGGCCAAGTGTTCCAAAATATACTCCTAGCCTACTCACTTAGTGCAACCGAAACTTTATACCGTTCATGGAGTGCTCAAACCAATAATATATATTTGGTTGTCAGGCTACTGTCAAAACAGAAATGTCCGCGGTTATTTCGCGAGGTTACTGCGACACACGTTAATGTCATATGATAATCCCGATTAAACGCTGAGCTTATGTATTGGTACGGGGCAGAGAGAGTCCACGCTAAACGATTAAGTGCTATTTGCGTTTATCAGAAATGGGGCTGATAAGAAATAAGAACGAATGACCCATTTACGCTTTCTGAAAATGAAACTTACTGAAACTAATAAAATTTCTATGGCGAACTTAGTACTTTTTTTTTGTGTTGATGAGGGTAAAATCAGGGAAAACACTGGCCTACATGTTCTTTTGGAAAATGAAACTAAACGAAAATAACTTAGCGATTTCTCTCAGTTTTAATTGAGGTGCAGGGATGCGAAAGGAGAACTGTTGACCCACATTTACATTTCTTTTGAAAATGAAACCGACCTACAAATTTCATCTGTACAGTTTGTTTAGATAATATGTTTCAATATGTATTTACATGTGTACCGTGGGCGTTTGGAGTAACCTAACTGTTGCCCTGGTACTCTCTGAGCATGTTGCCCTGGTACTCTCTGAGCATGTTGCCCTGGTACTCTCTGAGCATGTTGTCCTGGTACTCTCTGAGCATGTTGCCCTGGTACTCTCTGAACATGTTGCCCTGGTACTCTCTGAGCATGTTGCCCTGGTACTCTCTGAGCTAGTGAACAACACGAAATCTTCAGCGGCCTTCAGTAAATCGTCACGATTTGTCAGTTTTTCCTGGAGTTCTACACCATGCTTTCCGTTGTCAGTTAAATAGACAGTGTTTTCCGAATCATGAGTGAAATAACCTTAAGTGAGACCCCATTCACACAAACAAACGAATCTTAGACCATGTCCTTTCTCACACGGGAAGAACAACAAAATGGCTGATATCGTTTCGGTCCGAGATTCTCAGTTTTTACAACCGAATCTAAATCCGGGCAATTTTTTTTATCTATTATCAATTGCGAGCCGATTTTGGGACTGATCTGGTTCACGAAATTTAGGGTATAGTTTACAAAGCATTTTGAACTTTAAATTGTCAACACAACCGATATATATTGCTTATGATGCACCAGATCTAACTTTCAATAGTGAAAATTCGTCCACCTAGAAACTGTCCGATTGTATAAATAACTGAACTGATAAAGGGACAATGTCTAAAAGTGGTTAACCCGGTGCTATGTAACTTACTTGGCTGAACTCATGGCTTTCATGACAAACAATTTCATCCCAACTTCTAAATGTCTCTGAAAAATGATATGTTTGTTGATAAAAACTTGGTGCAAATATTACTCGTTAGTAAGAGTATGCCTTGAATTGACCTATTGCGTAAACTAACTGGGACGTTGTCAAAATATTTAGTACAAATAGAGCGACCGACTTTTTAAAATATGATTAATTTAGCAGGGTTTATCTTAATAAACTCGAGTTGAAGAATGCATATCACGGATTAGAACTCAAACTCCCTAATGTTAACCTACAGTATACACAGTTGCATAAATTGTCACATTGCTGAATCATATAGGGGACTACTTTTAAGCTCGTGATCTATTAATACCCACCGGTCTAATTTTGAACCTGGTAAATTTAAAATAACGCAATAGCATTGAAATTCAATCTGGAACAACCTACTTCATATATAAACGAAAAATAACAAAATTGGTTAGTCCAATATCAATTCAAGAGTGATTTCCAACATCAATTTAAGAGCGATAAGCTCCACGCAACGCCAGTCTTTTAAATTATATGACGATAGGGTCAGTATAATATTAATAGTAAAGCGAAAATTTTAAGCGTTTGATTGATATTTAACCCCGTTAGTTTACAAATATGGTATAGGCGATGGACGCCATTGGCAAAAAAACTTATACAAAACAGGGCGGTCACAAGGCGGAAAAAACAAGAGAGCGTGCAATTTCTTGTTGCCCATCCGCTTGGAAACACTAGAGCATCAAGAAGCTCCCTCCGAGCAGACCGCAAGGGAAACTGAAAGTTGGGTAGGCCCTACACTGAATATTTCAAGAGCAGCTATACGCAAGGGCCTAGGTCCTCTAATGACATATCGAACAACATTGGTGTGTGAAACAGAGCTATACGAGCATTTTACGAACGAGAAAGAAAGTTTGCGGACAATACAGTATTTGATGATTACATTTCCATAGTTGAAAAATTGAAAGTTTTGTTTGAAAAATATGCCACAAAAATATTATCTACAAATTTGCTTTTGGAAGCGTCAAGATAAATTATACTTAGGCTATAACCTTTGGTCTTTTACAGCTAACTTGTGTAAAGAGTGTACGATAAACTCGTGTGATTTAGGTATATATCAACTTTGATTATATTTTGTTAATGTACCTTCGATATAAATAAAGTGATTAATTTTTAGTCACATGACCATCCCTCCTTCGCTTGCTGTTGACACAATGTCCAGAGGGTATAAAGTCATAACAAATATATGACAAAAAGCCAGAAGAAATAAACTGCTGTGACAAATTCTTCCAATATATAAAAGTTCCCCAAAACTTGGAACGAAAATGCCAATTTTTATATTGATATCTATGTTTTGTTTATTCTATTTTATACAATGCAGGTCTAATGCAATAAAAACGTCCCCATTAAATTCAAAGGTAGTATGATGGTTGATTTTAAAAAGAATTACTGCTAGGTAAAACTGTTTGGGGCAACATCTGTAAACATGCCTTTTTCTACCGAACTTATTTAAAAAAATTTAAATAAGATAAAATGGCATTAATTTCTATCTTTAGGTATCTTTGGTAAGCTATCTTTGGTAAGCTTTTTTTTCTACAAACTGTCATTATTGTTGTTCTTTCTCCCATGGATACCCATTGTTAGTTATAGGTCTATATGTAAGCCATATAAACATTATTTACATGCATTTGCCATTTCTCTATTGATGGAGATAGTTACCTATAGAAGCTTAGTATCATAATTTATCCAGTATTTTTCGCCGCTCTTTAATTTGTGAGTTGAGTTAAACCACTCCATACTGGAATATTAATTTTGTTGTATACAGAAATTGTTTGTCCCCTGGACTTTTTGGTCTGTATTCCCGGTCTCTATTTTGGCTAAATCATGGTTGAATATATAAATTGATACAAGATTAAAAAATTATACCTGGGAAAGAACTAATTGCATAAACAAACAATGACAAGGGAAAAAATCCAATAGGGAAAATATGTAGGACTATTGAAAAATCAAGTCTGTTTAGGCGTACTCTTCAAACAAAGTGACAAAATATAGCACGCGTTGAATAGCTGAAGGTTAAAGTACAAAAACATATATAAGTAAAGTAAAGTAAGAGTGTCAAAAATAAAGTATGGCACAGTATAATCACATGCTCACAGAAATGTGTTAAAACTTTTCATGTCATGCTAGGTAAACGTATTGTTATAATTTCTTTCCCAGCAGGTTCTAACCGGATTGTTGCAGCGGGCATGAAATATGCATAGGTCGGGTCAAAGGTCGTGCACGGTATCATATTCCAGAACGTTGTCGATTATGTTGCTATGCCATCGGACGTTCCAAAATTGTAGTTTACGTTGCTAGTAGCTTTACGCTGCACAACTCATGTTTAAAACTCTGGTTGTAAATAATTGCTATATAAAAAAAATTAAAAAAATGTGAGTTCGCAATTTCTCGAAAAAAATTGGTCAGATGCCCGTTGTCAATTCATTGCACTTGATATACTATTTAAAATTAAACGGACTAAAATTAAAACGAAGCATATGCAGGCGCGTGCCTCGTTAAAAACGAGTTTAATCCAGGCCTTCATGTGTAAGAAAATACTTTTGTTTTCTTTGCTGATGTGCGTTTTTTTCGTGAAGTTACCTGATACGTTTTATTTTTAATCGAAAAAGGACACAGAACGTAAAACCAACATTTCAGTCACATTTTGCAAATGTCGAAAAAGATGCATTTTCCTTTCGAACTGAAGAAGGAATGTTTCATCAGCCAAATGTTATTTGCCATTTGTCCGTTTGTTGTCAAAGTGTATTACTGACCAGCGAATTTGGTTAGCAAAGATTTGCATTTTTAGTGTGTTGAAACACGCGGCAGATTTGTATCGTAAAATCAAATACTAGACATCTGGAATGGATACTAACGAATGGCTGTCAGGTCTTTATAATTGAGGCATTCAAGATCCAGAAAGACTTGATGGTCATTTGGTCAAATGAAGTCATTAGGGTACCGGCATTGATGAACTGGACATGCGTGCTGGGCGCCATCTGGGGACGGAATTATGCAAACATTCAGTTCATGCGTGGCCAAGCTTAGACGCGCATCTGTCAAATGCAACTTGATTAATTGGATTTATTTTATATCCAAATAAAAGGCCTGTCAAATTGGGCGTGTCCAATTTACTAGAATCCAACCATGCTTCGATGACCATATCCGTCAAGCGAATCGTTATTGTAGCGTCAGTGCTAACGAACTTAATAAAAGTGCCACGTTGTATACACCCAGCCCAATCTTGTAACCCCTCCCTAGCCCTCTTCACAATGGCGAAACAGCTTGACAGGCGTCGTTTGTTTGTATTCCTATTTTTAAAAAAAAATCGTTTTCTGATTCCACATTAATATGTGAGTGGACCTAGACCATTAATTAGTACATTTGACGTCCAGCATAAATGAGGTCCTGTTATGCTGTATATTGTATTTGTATTGAAGCAACATTTCTATCCATTTTATTAAAATTTTGTGATTCCATGTCGCCATTTAAGTGGAATTTTACCGTTAGTGGGAGTTAAGTGAACGATTGGCTTTTCGCGCATTTTCTCGCCTTATTTGTCATGAACAGACAGTCAGTCAACGTGTTATCTTTAACGTCACGTGCTGTTTTACCTAGAATAAATGATAATAAGGTTTCTACTGCAACTTAATGCTTTGTGAAGCTTTGAATTTATCGGGTAGTATATATTTTTACTCAGAGAAAAGAAATTATGCTTAAGTGGTCATGGTATGCTGTGTTGTATGTGTG
>JARFOD010101035.1:0-31033 GCA_031763545.1 Mopalia muscosa
ATAATAAATACTTTTAAAGTGTGTCTGGCGTTATTCTTGCACATTTATTTACTTGCTAACTAGCACATTTGAACTGACGTTTTTTTTTCTTCTTTTTTGGCCATTGTAAAATCTGGGGGGCTGAAGCCCCCCCAAGCCCCCCCTTGTCTACGCCCTTGAGGCTATACATATGGACGTAGGCCTATGACCGAAACAATGTATATTGAAGTATACAGTTGTTAAACAAATCTTCCTTAATAAAAAACACGACAGTTATTTAAACCACTTGAAATTGGGCCTTTGTCCTAAGTAGGCCTATATGTATAACTATCATCAAATGCTATATATGAGATAGTATAGTGAACGACAGGTAACTTCTCGAATTAAACACTATGTTGGCCAACACAAGTATTATTTTGTAGCTGAAATGAAGTAGTACAATCTGGCAGATGACTCATAGATAGTTAACAGATGATAAGTAGTCCTCTGTGAGAATCAGGGGTCAATAAACAAATCCATAGTATTGCAGCCTATTTATTGCCTATTCATTTAACTGTATGCCAAAAACATGATATCATATGGCACAGAAAGCATTAAGGTGCACTATTGGATTGATTATCATTAATTCTAGGTATAACATCAGGTAACGTTGGCAATAACACGTTGGCTGACTGCTTGTACCATTCTAAACATTATTCGCGGACCTACCTGCGGAGATTCCAACTCTAAGGTATCACCGAGGCATATTGTCTGGTTTCCGATATTTCAGCTTTCAGGGCGCAGCGATACTCATCGCATCACACCGTGGATGGACTTTGTAAACAACAATAGGTGTTTCGCTTTGTCTGTTATTATAAAATGTAACTTTTTGTTGTTAAAATATCTATACTTTGGTTTCGGTTCTGTTACATTTACTTGTAGAGAATCACCTGTACAGATAAATATACTTCATAATGTTTTTTTTCTTACAATATTTGACATATAAGCTCGTATATGTATAAATATTTTGAAAAAAATAGGTCAAGTTCTATGTCTATATATACACACAGTCAGTGATAGAGTCTTCATTTAACCAACATTAAAAGACATTAGCCATTCCAATTCAATAAAACGTATTTTCTGGTATAGAAATTGTGAGTGATTCATTAATGTTTTCCACAGCCCGCACAGGGTCCGTTCACAAGACGATGATACAGCATTTGGTTACTTATTCTAACACATTTCCCGAGCTTGAATACGAGCGGGTGGCTGAGCTAGGTGGTCGGCTGGCATTTATTCCTGGCGATTCGGTGTCTGACTGAGGTTAGACGCGTTCGATTCCCGTGTGTGTTTTAACTTGCAAAATTTTCTAAACTACAGAATGTGTTGAAACTAAAAAAGTTTTATCCCCAAATATGGACAATTTTGTAGAATAAACTCTCCGTTATCCTCTTCGGACTGTCCCTACACGATGTGAGAATTTAACAGGCGTCTTTGTAATGCTGTCGATGCATATCTGGGGGATCGTTGTGATTTATGATCTAGCAGTCGCTGCTGCTTAAATATTTACGTTTTCGTTAATTTTCAACACCAAAGTCATTGCAAAACATGAGTTTTCTACACCATGTGCACGTCATGTATATAATTAATTAACCCATCAACACCTTTTAAAACCGCTGACCATAGACACACATTGTCGATGGTAGTATATAAGACTTGCATGATTTTTCTTCTTGGCTTCAACCCGGAAGTCAGGAACTATGATTCCTAATTTTTATTTTATTGGATTTATCGAGGTTTTGATTAGGCAAAATGATTGAGTATTTCATTTCCACACTTGATTGTGATTTAAATTTTGGCGAATGTATGGTGTAAACTTCTTTTAGTAAAAATCCCGAAAAAACAGCGGATAATCAGCGAAAAGATGGCTCGGTGATACCTTAGAGCTGGAATCTCCCCATGAAATCTGGAGGTAGGTCCGCAAATAACGTTTAAAATGCTGTTTTTACATGACAAGTAACGCGAGAAGTTGCGTGAAAAGCCAATCAAGCACCTAACTCACAGAAAGCGAGACAATGCCTATATCGAAACATTTGACTAGAGATATGCCGAAGGGCTTTGCGATGATGAAATATTAGAGTAAGTAGGCTTACAAAATATTTACTGTTGTAGACTCAGAATTGTGTTCATTTGGCAACTTTGGTTCCCATCTCCCCTAAATTTATAGGCATAAAAAAATATATATTTATTTGTCTGGATAGAGTATGACATGAAGGCTATGTGTAGCGAGACGAAATCGATAAATGCTGCAACGCGGATTCTAATGCCCATACTTGTTATCCACATTTCTATGTACACATAAACTTTCAGAAATAATTATAATTTTGAAAATACAATTTTTTTACATATTGAAAGTACATCTTATTTATATTTTAGTTTTTTGAAACTATATTTCATTCAAATGAGCAATAATTACGAGATAGATAATTTACTCGCGTATGGCCGGGAAGTCACTTTCAAGTACACCCTTAGAAAAAATGGTTCTATGGGAAAACATTAAGGGTTCTTTAGCTTATGGCTGTGGTGGAACCCTTTATGGTTCTGTATGGAACCTTTTTGCATTGGTTATATAAAGAACCATTTCAAAACAGTTCTACATTGAATTATAAAGGGTTCCATACAGAACGACTAAGGATTATATAAAGGGTTCTATATAGATTCCACAAATACATGATACATGCACTACATTGTACATTTACATGACTGTCTATTTCTCACTGTATTTCAAATACTGCTATTTTTGTATGTCCGAACTTAGCTGACGATAAATTTCTTTTCGACACCACTATATCAGGTTGTGTGGGCTGTAAATATTGCTTACTTAATTATGGATTACTTACTTATTGATAATTACTATTTTTTATTTTTTGTTTACTAATTTCTTGTAAAGTATTGATTATTAACTTATTTCTTATTTATTACTTAATTATTTATTATATACCTTTTTGCTTATTTCTTATTACATACGTACTTCTTCCTTATGAGGGCTGAGGCTTACTTATTAGTTACTTATTGCTGTATTACTGACTTACTTATAACTTAGTTCATACTGACTTATTTTCTCATCTCCTTACTTATTTCTTACTTATAACTACTTTTTGTCTCATTACATACTTACTTCTTATCGATGTATTAAGTGATTACTTACTTATTACATATTTACTTATTAGTAATTAGCTTATTGCTTAATTATTATTCATTCTTAGTTATTATTTTATTAATTATAATTAACTTACTGGTAACTTACCTATGTACTTACATCTTACTTATTTACTGATAACTTATGTATTTATTTCTACTTACTTCCCACTTGTTTCTTTCTGATTTAGTTATTATTAACTTGTTTCTTATTACCTTCTAACTTATGACTTATTGAGGTTACTTACTCTTTAATTATTTATTTTATAATTAGTTTATGTGTATTGCTTACTAATTTATTTCGTTACTTATTTATGTGCTTAATTGCTTACTTATTACTTACTTACTTTACTCATTCGCTTGCTTGCTGCTTATTTATTACTGGTTTTTACTATTAATTCATTTCTCATCTAATTATTTTTTATTCATTTATTTCTTAATAACTTAGTACTTACTTATTAACTTCCTCATTTACTTATTTATTAAGTATATAAAAATATATTTAAACACGCGCAACATTGTGTGAAAATCGTTAGTAAAAAGTATTTTTTGATCTGTACAGGCGAGTCTATTAACTAAACAATTAAATGGAACAGAACAGAAACCAAACTTTAGACATTTTTACCTCAAAAGGTTATGTTTTAAAGCGCAAACACGTGTTATAGTTTACTAAGTATTGTGAAGCCCATCCACGCTGTAACGGGGCGAGTATCACTGCGCCCTGAAAGCTGGTTCCGAAACCAGACAAGATGGCTTGGTGATACCTTAGAGTTGGAATCTCCGCAGGTAGGTCCGCAAGTAATGTTTAAAGGATGCACTCATTTTCTGACATTATGCATACCACGTGCTGCATGTTGACATTTGTTAACAGTACTGAATGAATACTTTTCAACTTCAACAAATAAACCTCAAATTTATGTATTTGTCAATAGACACTAAGGTTTTGGGGTGGAATTTTTTTTTTAAATTAACCTATCAGAAAAGCAACTGTACCATAACCGGGCCATATCTGTTTTTGGCAAAATTAACGTGCAGTGTTACCAGACTATCAAGCCGTGGTCAAAGTTAACGCGAGAAGAGTATGGTATTCGCAAGACTTTGAAATGTAAGGCCTGCGTCTGAATACAAAATATAGACGGCGGTTCCCAACTTCGAGAGACCCAGGTTTATCTCTCCAAATCTCGTTCTCACATCGGGAAGACGATCAAAAGCGAGTAAGCTAAACTGCTGAGAAATTATTGATTTTGACGTGATGATGGGCGTCAAGTGGTTGTTTTATGGGTGAATCTAACCCACTTGCGTTCAAGGAAGAAACAACTTGAAGGTATAAAAGCCATACAATTGTTATTCACGTTTAAAGGCAGAGATATGGTAGCGTTCGCTTAATTATAAACGTTAGGAAGACTCATGGAGTGAAGCTATGTTGTTTATCTCCCACTTGTAGTCTCAAGTGGGATTAAATATCTAGGCACTACTTCATATTCATCTCTCTCTGCTGTTTGGATTCATTTGATGCATTAACGCGAACTGTGTGGTGATTTTTTAACCAGCCTACTCCCAGACTGGACACATTGCTTCCCCAGAAAACTTTCAAATAACCTGGCCTACAGATAACACACCAATACTTTCAAATCAGGTAAATCAAGCGTACTTAAATACTAGTATTGTTCTACAGGTCAACACAATGCTGGAGATTGCTGGTTGGCTGTATAGGTCAAGACTCACTAAAACATCGCTCTACTATTTATTAATTATTTGGAATAATTCCAACTGAGAAAAATAGTAGAAAAAAACAACAACAACGTGAATGAGCATATCAAGATATATTGAAAGAAAGAGAAGCATGGGGTGGGGGGTTATGGGGCTTACCAAATCGTACAAAATATATATAGCAAGCAATGCAAGCAATGTACTTTTTGCTTTTGAGCTACAGCACGTTTGTATGGGATTGTGTCTACAATCTCTTTGGAATCGCTGGGAAGGATAAATAAGTCAAAATTGTATGATAGAATTTGGAGATACAGAACTGTGCATCTTTGGGAAGGGCTGATCTTTTGAAGCCTGAAAAATCAATATTTATATTTAGCTCGTCAATTATTAAAATATATTAATTTAAAAATATCAGCAATCTACAAAACCCCAATGCCCTAATGAGTGAGATACGAATTGCTAGAGCTACGAAACTAAAGTATTAACAATATGTTATGCAGGGATCTTTTGGTGGTGCATTACATAGCAATAGACACTGCTAACCTAAATCTAAGATGGCGTGTCTGACTGACTACCCGTTGAGACATTGGCTGATTTGATCGAATTCAATTAACGACCACAATGTGTAAATACAAAGAAAAAATCTATAAAATAAAATCAAGTTTCATTTTGACCTACTTTTACCTTGTCGTGCATGTCTACTTCTACGATCACATATTAGTTCTGGAGAGTAATTATGTCAGTTAAAAAAACAAAAACGTAGCTGAAATTTTCAGAGAACTGTCCACATAGAGAAAACCGAAAGACGTAAGCAAAGTAGCCCTTAAGGAGCCTCATCCTTAAAATAAAGAAAAGAAAACTCTCTGTCAGGGACAGAAATAGAAAGAACACACCCTGTTATAATAAGTATTACACTTGAAATAGTTTCAAAGTGCAAAACAATTGACAGATCTCTCCCAAAACATCATAAAGTATGGTTAAATTCATGGGCAACGGATGACCACCTGTTTTGAATGTGTGTGGGACTAACTAAATACACGAAATTATCTCCCTTGAATATATATATTTTTTTTACTATGACGTTATGCTCTCATATAAAATCTGCGTTCAATTAAGCAGCTTTGCAGAATTTTCCCGCATCTGAAAAGAATAGTAATGTATTTGAAAGACAAAATCCAGCTGGTAGTTTTGAAAAGTTGGCAAAAAAATGGCATTCGGTTTGGAGAAAAGCAGGACATATTTTGAAGATAAGCGAAACAGATGTTTAGTTTTACAAAATGACACCGTCATTAGAATCGCTTTATTTGTTGTTATTTTTCGATTTTGAAATGCTAGATGGTACTTGATAGTAACAAATTGGTCGAGACATTGACTGTAGGATACAATCGTGCCATCTTGTTTTGAACTTCTTTTATTTGCTGATCCGTGGCAAATGTCGCCCACAAATATTGGCGGTATTTCAGCAAGATGGCCTAGCATGGCGTACGAGAGTTTTCTCAAGTCTCGCCCACTGTAGAAACTGTCGCGAGAATCCTATTGAGATTACAGGATAATGATTTCTTATGTGCCAAGTCTAATACATCCATGTCGGCATAACAAATTAAGATCCAAAGTTGCACTAGATATCTCTAAACTATTAGGATTAAAACAACAATGCATGATATTCTATACGAGATGACAACAAATTATCGCTATATAACACATTATTTTACCAGATTGTACACGAATAAACAACAACATGGTCTTTAGCAAGAGCTCAAATGAGTCACAATAAACGCCTAAGTACAATCATTGTAATGGTGATTAGCTTTATGATTTTTTACTATTTTGTTCAAATCCACGTCAAAAGTATCAATAGTTCTTCTTTGTATTCTCCACGAAATGACGATATAGTTTCTCGAGATTTAAAAAAAAAACCCAACAGTTGTACATCGTAAAACTTTAACAGCATGATAGGATTCTAGTTTCCACAGAATAGTCAGAGGGTTCGTGTTCGACAAGCAGATCAAAGCTAACTCTATGAAAACCAATCACTTATAACCTTGTGGCGCCTCGCGTTGACCCTGTATGCCGGAGAGAACAGGGAATGCGAGAATTCCTGGAAATGTCCTCACAGAGCACAGAGTTTAATTTCGTCTTATGGATTTGCTGAATGAGAACCAACAACGTTGAGGGGTACTGTAATGTTCTACAAGAGTTATTGATAATATTATGGTCGCACAAAATGTTGTCATGAGAATGAACAAAAACATATTACTGCATGTTGGCATTGCAAGTGAAACGTTTATTCACTCGTCTTTATTAATAAATGTCCTACTTGTGGTCTAGGTTACAGTGAACGTTTCCTGTACAGTCTGCTCTCCAATTTACAAGCTAGTGCAACTATAGCTTGACTGGTCGTAATGGCAGCTCCCACATCAGTTTATTAAGAGTATGTCCTCGTTCAACAAACTGTGTCCATAATGGCGCACATCGGGTTTATTTCCAGTCGTAGTATCGCGAGAGTTTTTAAAGTGGACGGGAGTACGACAACGTTTCGATATAGGAAGTATACTATTTTTTATGTAAGGTTTCTTACTCCGGTGATGAGGAGGACCTTAGTACAAGACGCAATAGAAGTCGTACAATTAGACTATGTGTGTAAAACTACAGTCCAAGGCGTAGCAGGTACAGAAAACCCACATTGAGTTGCCCTAAGCTCAAAGACAAGACGTTTATAGCGTGTTAACTAATTTGTACGAACACAATTGCTCGTCACTCCCGACAATATGGCAGTTGGTTTAATTTTCGCCAAGGCATCTGCAAAGAGAATAACCTAAATAACAATCAGCCGAGATAAATAACAACACAATTCAAACAACTTAACTATTTGATATTTTTTTTATTATAAAGCAGATGAAAGAATGCATATGTTCAATTAATATACTCATACATTATCCGATTAGTTACAAAGAATCCCATTGATGCAACTGCTAAGAAAACTGAACTTATAATGAAATATGTAACTCCTATTTGTGGCGCCTTAAACAAGGTAAAGCGAGTTACATTGCCTTATTTTATGTGGAAAAATCCTTTATTGAAATGGATACGAATAAGTGGAAACCTATCCATAATTAATGCTTGACTTAGCACATGGCCATTCAGGATGAAACGGAAAGTGGACGGGTCTTAGAAAATTGCAGGCGCTCGTAGGAAAACAGACCATAAAAGGCATAATAACGGGTCTATAATACGACTTATATTAGTTTATGCAGAAAATATGGTGTTGATTATAGGCATTTGGCGCTGCACCACGATTGCAATGAAGAATAAATAAAAACATTGAAATTTTCCCTTTTTGTATGTCCTGCTCTTGAAGCAACGAAATTGTATTTGGTTTGATCTATTTTTTAATAAATAAAGATCAAAGTTTCACTGCACAGAGCTAATGTTGGTGAACAGGAAATAATGTACTAGTTCTATACTATAGGTGCGTAGTTGACATGTTAAGAAAAATTAAAGTGATGATTATAGATGTATATTTGTAGATAACACATGGATATTCAAAATTACATTAATTATTGGCCTCAGATCAAGCACAACTCACACAACTATTATTACAATATGTTCTATCTACAGAATATATAAGCTTTGGAATGTATTCTATAAAAGTTGATAATAATCACTATAGCTAATAATACTTTTGTCATATATTTGTGATTAAATATAATCAAAACGTGTTAAAATCTTATATGTACAATTTCACATTCATAACACACAATATGAACCCAACAAAGTATATATCAAAATTAAAATAGATAATATATCTATACGAAAAATCGTCAAAACTAGAAATTTACAAAAACCTGAATAAAAAATAATTGAACAAAGATGATATGAAGCAAATAGTTCTTAGCTGATATGATGTTCAGGGGATTCTCATTGGCTCATACAATTATACAGCTGGTAGCATGTATATTATAAACAAGGGTTGGTCAAGTTAGTAAGATAACTCAACCCAAGGAGACGGTTATTTGATTTTATGAATTGTATTACTCAGCTATGCTTCAGATAAGACAAAATGCTGTTAATTGCCCTGGATTCTCACCATGTATTTATTACACAATGCTCAACCTTGCTAAAAAATGTATTACATGATAATCAACCTGGATCAGAAATGTATAACAATGCTCATCCTAGCTCAGAAATGTATTACATTATGTTCAGCCTGGATCAGAAATGTATAACACAATGCTCATCCTGGCTCAGAAATGTATAACACAATGCTCATCCTGACTCAGAAATGTATAACACAATGCTCATCCTAGCTCAGAAATGTATTACATTATGTTCAGCCTGAATCAGAAATGTATAACAATGCGCATCCTAGCTCAGAAATGTATAACACAATGCTCAACCTGGCTCAGAAATGTATAACACAATCCTCAACTGGTTCAGAATTGTATAACACAATGCTCATCCTGGCTCAGAATTGTATAATGCAATGCTCAACCTGGCTCAGGCACCTATTACATTATGCTCAACATTGCTCAGAAATGCATTACACAATGTAACTCTTGAGGTTAAATGGGCCAACTGTTACTCAGGGAATTCTGTCACATTGAGACAATCCTGAAGTTCTAGCTACCTGATCTGATTAAACAATTACCTGGGCAATGTGCCTTCAAATTTACGACTTCTTAAAATTTTAGCTACATGTTCTAACTTTAGCAAAAAAAAAAAGACCAAATCATATAGGAATATCGTTCTTATAATATACTTGAATGATCTCTTATTTGATATGAAGAGGGGATAACCATATTTAGCTTTTTTAAATCTATCAACAAATTTAGATGCAATTCATATTGAATCATAAAACTTATTTATACATATGAAATATACAGAGCAAACATGCTTGGGGTTTAACAGCCTCCTCTGGTCAGTTGTAACTTCACCCTTACACTTATTATGGACAGCAAAACATGTCTATTGTTATTCAACAAGCCACCAGTATTTGTTTACTTTTAAGAGGTATACATATTGTAAGGCAAAATAACTGAGCAAATCAATATATAGTTAAAAAAAAATCATAAAAACAAACCAACTAAAGTTCATCTATTATTAAACAACCAAGGTTTTGGGGGATTAAATAAGCAACAAGAGTTCTGATCTTAGATAAAACCTTAAACAGTAGACAAAGTGGGTTTTGGGCTTGGTATTTCTCTTGGACCAGTTCAAAATTCAACAGAGCTTAAAGAGGGAAACAACTCTGTCAACCCAAAACAGCCAAGATAAAAATGTTGAAAGTAAAAATAGGATGATCATATCAGTTACAAGTGCTCTAAAAAAAAAAAATCACAAATGACTTTGAAATATTTCACTCGTGAGAATTATGAACCCTGACCCAATATACCTCAAGGAATGAAATATTATATTAGATCAAATCATAATTATTGCACAATTAATTGAAAGGCTGTATCAGTCATTACTCACACCATTAAAAAAAATTTGAACTTGTGCAACTTTTCAACCCCAAGATTATGCTTAAAATTCATTATTTACATGATTGAAGAAAATAAAATAAAGATATGGGATTTTAAAATACACAATCAACTTGTCTTATTATTTTGATTATTATTATTACTGATATATATATACTGATTTATATATATATACATACATATATATATACACAACTCATCTAGTTGTATTTCATGTATTGGACTTTCAGTTGTGTAAGTATTGAGCGAAAATGACATAATTTAGCTTAGAATAAAAATCACTAATAAAACAAAAGGAAATTGTTTGTTTTTCTCTCCACTATGTTGTTCAATTAATTTGACAGTTCAAACTTTTTTGCCATGTTTTTCAACTTCAATCTAGCCTGTAACCTATTGATTACATTAGAATGGTATACTGTGGAAAACTGTCAAAATAGAATAAAATACAAAACAAAAATGACAATTTTTGTTTATCATGGTTATTAAACACACATTTCATCAGGTACTAGTCTTTTTGTTTGTTTGACAAGGAGGTTTCACTTATATTACAATGGAGTATCCATGACTCACTCTGTCTTACCTAAATACTGCAGAAAACTGATAGGACACTGTCACAACCCCAGCCATAGCAAAAGCCACCTTGTATACCTGAGGTCCACACTATGTTAGCTAATTAAATCCATCCAATATCTGTAGGAGAGGGCTCAAGAGACAGTGCTGTCATAGTATCATGTAAAGATTTTGTTCTGATGTGGGTGGATTGCAGATGGGCTTGCACACAAACAGCCATGGGAATGGGGTAATTTTCAGGAGTTACACTTGATGAACCATAGAGCTCTCCTATAGGGACCCCGCCCAACCCGAAACATGCAATCCCCCCCCCCCCCCCCCCTTTTATGAAACAATCCCAGGCTGCTTCCATCTGCAGAACTATGCTCAGTGAAGGACGGTTGTTGCATATGAAGAGCACTATTTTCTGCATCTAAGTAGAATAGTAAATGTTGTTAATGAAATATAAAGTACACCTTTATTTACTTACCTACATTATAACATTTCTATTGATATTTTAACAACTAAAAGCTATGTGGTAAAATAATCTGACACATCAGGATTTTATAAAAATGCAATACTCAGTCAAATTTGTTATAAAAATAAACCTTAAATCGCCATGTTATTGGTTTACGCTTTTTGTAGAACCATTCTCCATTAAATTAAAGCCAAGTATAGATTTACATTTTTGTTTATATAAATTATATATCTTCATGCTTTGCTTATGTTAAACACCTTAGATTTGATGAAAAAGTGCCTCTTCACAGTAAGTGCTCTTTTGGTCTAAAATTATATTTTACTTCTCTAAATCGCATTTATCTAAATAAACACATTTACAAGAATAAGTGAAAGTGCGAAAATATAAAAGTTATTTCATTTTTTGTTTTGAAATATATTTTTCCTTTCCACATTTATTTAGCAAGGCCTTAAACATGTGTGTAAGGCTATATCAATCGAGCCACAGGTTATACTTTAACATTTGTCATTCCCAGATATCCCTGAATTTCTTCCACTTTATAGGCCACAGCTGTCAAATATACCCCTCTTCCTGCACCTTACATCGTTTTATACAGTAATTATGTCAAATAATATGTACGGTAGCCAATATACACAGCAAATATGAATGGTACAAATGATTAACTATGAAAATTGGAGGTGTCAAGCACATTTGTTATTGGTCAACCTCTTAGACAGATGAGCCAATGGGGTCCCTGCTTCTAGGTGCAGTATCATTGTCATGGTGATAGTCATAGTCCGGCTCCATTGATTGGTTGACTTTGCCCGGTCCATTGTGCTTGTTACCGTTGTAGTAGTTGCCCTGCTGAAAAAGATAAAACAGAATAATAATTATCACTCAATAATGAAGTAGTGACACTTATATAAGAATGACCATTCAATATCATAAAGTCTATGGCTTTATAATAAATGATGGATAACACATGACTCTTCAGGGTCAATTCATGGGCAAGAGTCACAGGTGTCTCACGATGATTGTTAAGGTATGCAGTTGAACATACAATCATTTTAATGGAGAAACAAGCCACATATGTTTGCTAGCTGGCCAATAACTGCATCCTAGAGACAGCTTTTATGTTCTGTCAGGATGTATACCCATTACAACAGGAACGTGACAACAAGCACATATCTGCTTAAAATTTTGTTTATCCATTCAACAATGTTTTTTTTGTCAGATTTCAATTACATGTCATCCCTGTCAGAATTAGCCATGAATCAATTTAATAATAATACGCATAGGTCTTATTCTCAAAACACAGACAAACCATAATAACAAAAAAATAAAAAGATTCTGAATGAAAAAACAGAGAGGTTAGTAGACCTACACCAAATTACAGAGTATGTAAACTGCATATCATGTATTTCTCCTATAAACATGAGCATCTCTTTATGGGATACAATTGTTTATACAGTGAACTGTTTTAAAGTTTTGATCAGTTATAAGAAATAGTCTTACATTGGAACTGTATAAGAAACAGAATGCTTTTGTTTACTAAGGGGAGGTAACTGTGGCATAACTTAACTCCTAAAGTAAGAACTATTGGACATTAAGTTACGGAAAGAATAATTTTTTCAGGGGGTAGAACAAAAATTAAATTTACTACAACATGTATTTTTTTCTTAATTGTTATCCTTGGCATTTCATTTGGGAGTATATGAATTTATTTGGCACTTGGGGAATGGAACTCATTTATTTACAGGATTGATGTTTGTATCATCCTCAAGGGTCTTCCTTTATTGACAGGGCTCTACTGAAACAGTGAATAGTCACACTTATCCATTCGTTCATTGTTAAGCACCTGCAGTGTTGGAAAATTAATATTCTTCCAACGCCAACTAAAGTCTGCATGCTAAGAGCAGGGCATAGTATTCTGTTTGTTTGTTTGTTTGTTTGATTGGTGTTTAACGTCATCATAGTATTCTGATCATAGTCAGATGGCTTTGTTTAATTGATAGAAAGATCCCATAAGTGGGAAAGTATAGGAAGAGGCTATGAACTATTTTTAATGTAGAGACAATGAGAAGCACTGCCACAGAGACACTAAATAGGTGTCTTTATATCGAGATATTATCCACAAAACTGTTGTATTGATATATTTATTATTTTTAATGTTTTCAAACAAGATATATTTGTTAACAAGTATGATGATAAGAAGACAGATTTGTTGACCACAAGTATGATCATAATTAGACAGAAATCTTGAGAACTATTTAGATAATTATTAAATGTAATATAGAACGACAGGCTTGATAATATTATAAGACAATTTTGATGAGAAATAACATAGCCATTAAACTTATGTGTTTCCGACAAGATAGATGATAATCAGGTGGACTATTTGACAAGAAATAAGATAAGGCATATTTGTAAATGACAAGTTAGACTGTAATAAGTCAAGATAATTAGATCTATTTATTGGTGAAGATATTAGCCAAGCATGGGAGAGTTTCATTATATGTCATCATGGATAATGTATAAGGTTTTCTTTATCATGGATGACTGATAAGTCATTAGTAGATGAAGAAAATAGTGGGAATATGAACAGGTAATATGCACAGAATAACATGAATAAATACTCTAGATTATGGGTGAGGTTGTTCAGAAGTCAGCAGTGTATAGGAAGTATTTGTTAAAGCACACAGTGAAAAGAAGAGAGCAGAAGGCCACTCTGTTAGACAGTTGTAGCAAGGCTGGCCACAGTTCTTGCTGATTTACTCTCTAACTTTATTGCACAGGGGCTTTTGTGGTTTTTATAGTGTGGTCATTCTCAAGGCTATTTGATTAAAAGTCCTCATTTCCTCTCCTATGCAACTCAAGGTCTAGTGGGGGACTTAAACTTGTGAGCTATACATCAAATAAGGATTAGTAAATACTAGCCACTGAACCTAACCATCTTATATATTAAACATAAAGGTATACAAAGAATTAAATTTTTGTGTTGTTTAGAAAGCGATTAATAAGTGTTTTTGTTATTTTGAAACAACACTTTCTAGTACATAAAATTTTGCACAGGTTAAAACCCGTCTGGGAATCAAACCCACGACCCGCAGAGTTAGCACCAAATTGCCAGCAGAAAGCCGAGTGGCTGAGTGGTCTAGTGTTCAAATGTTCAAACTAAGAAAGTGCTATCCCAAAATAACGAAAACACTGATAAAGGTATACATCTACATAAATCAATGCAAATAATTTAGTTTTCTGCCTATATAAAAATATATGTACTTTGCCTTCTACTAAATGAAAGGACTGTGTGTTTAGTTTGAGCACAATGCTTTACTTTTAATATATACTATAGGCATATACTGTTCCATACTGTTTGAATAAACAAAAGGATAAAATTAAGCCAGCAGTTTACTTGTATTGAGTAGATAGAAACAGTCAGTATTACTTTGTATGGAAAGTAACAAAGGTTGTACATGTACTTCAGAGAAAGCTTGTTAAGGACAGGTGGTGGAACTAACTGGTCCTGCCATCTAGGTGGCCCAGGACTGCCCGTAGACAGGAGAGAGCCATTTCCTGCTATAATTTTTTTTTTGTTATACCAAAAGAAAATTTGACTTGCTTCAACCTGGATTCAAAGCTGGGTCTTTTTTTAGGTGGGCCAGAACTTAACTGACTGAGCTATCGAGGTCATAGGGCAGAACAACGGCAAGTATAGCAAGCAAAGGTGGGAGAATTTGACTAAATAAACATGTTTACATCTTTTTGCATGGTCTTGACCCTCATTTCTTTTAAATTGATGTACTGATTTTATGATGCAGTATGTTGTTTCTTGTGATGTATTCTTTAAACCAATTACAAAATGATACATAAAGATTTAGATGAAAACTGAGCCCTTGAAATTAAAGTTAATGGTAAACTACACTGTATTAATATTTTGTGGACTGTCTTTTTCATGCTGTAAAAATATTGACAAATACCACTAAACTTGAACTACATATACAGAGGAGACCACTTCTTAAACCACACCTTATCAACGATCGCTATAGTAACATAGATATTGCGCAAAGTTAATACTAAACAAATACTGTATGTAGGCCAGCCAGCCAGACAGGACGCTACACAACTCAAAGCTGGTATTTGAAAGAGGACACACTTTTACCATAGCGAGATACAAAAGGCAGTACTTTCTCATAGGACTATGTGCTATTTGAAAATATTGCTAGCATTATTCTAAGGTTTGGTGCAACAGCATAGCATGTTAAAAATGTCATAATAGCCACAGGTGCAAGAAATTAAACAACTCACCATATATACGGTTTCAGAAACAGATTATTAATAAAGTAAAAGTCAAGTTCACTTTTCACCTACATTGCTAACCAAAATAACAGGAAAAAATTAAATCTGATACTATATCATTGAACCATTTTTTCATGGTTCAATGGATGACTGTAAGCAGACATCAATGTATGATAACATATGTTTTATCTGGTTGTTTCAATAGTAAGTAGAATCTTGTACCAGGACATTCATTGACATTATGAAGGCCTTTTAATAATAACTCCTGCATTTATTGATTCTTGTTTAATTATGCATGTTTACTCAACCAAGACTGCCAAAAGCAAACTGAATTCTTACTGCATTTTTATATTGCTATTTTAAACATGTTAACCATAATAAAAATCTTGGTTTGAATGATCATTATTTTTTATTCAATGGGATTTTTCACAACAATAAATCTAATTCTATTAAGGGTGATTCAAATGCTGGTATGGGAAAAAAGGGAAATTCAACAAATTCAAGCTATTTGCTCAACATTTATGTCACAGAGCTAACATTATTGGCAGTATTGTCCCTTCTGTTGGGTAGAAAATAGAGGGATTTGGATCTATGGATCCACACGCTAGTCCAAACCCTATCATATTTTTACCCTTATATATTGCTAAAATATATAAGGGTAAAAATACTTTTCATGCCATGCACATGGTCATTACTTTCTTGAGATGTATGTATGTTACCCATAACAACTCGAGATTAAGACCAATTTAAAAACTGGCCGTTTATTTAAAACACGAGATGATTCACCAGTTCTTATTAATAGACATTCCTGTCATGAATATGCAGCAAACAAGGTATTCAATATGGGGTAAGAATAAATCAACTAGCAAACTTGTGTTCTGCCATTAGCCACAGGTATTTGGTTTATTTTTGAGAGTAGAATGGCGCGCCAGCCTCTAAGTAATTCAGGACAAGCTCAAGCTCAGTACATGTATATTTTTTAAATTTGAATTATTTGATTGGGGTTTAACATCATACTCAATGAAATTTAACTTTTATGAGGAATTGTCCACTTCACTCCGAGCCACAATTTTGGAAGAAACCAGTTTAAGTCCCTGGTAGCTTCTCCAAATGTACAATGCACAACATTACCCAAAACAGACATGAACCCCATTGGAGAAATCAATATGGTTTCTATGTCACGAGATAATAAGATATACACAAATCATTTTAAGTGAACACAACTTGCAAAACACCATGAGACATTGAACTTAATGCTAATATTGTAGTCCGTACTGCTTCACCCAAACCATCACAACCAGCCGTTGAGCTTTCAAACAAACCTGTAAACTCTGTATCTGTACTTCTAGTTCTCAACACCATTTAACACTTACAGCCAATCAATAAATCAATTATTTCTACAAAACAGTACAAATTTACTACAGGGATTGGCAGATAGGGTTTTAAGCAGGGATATTGACAGCAACAAATGGATATGAAGGATCTAGCTTGTAAGGGATAGAATAAATGTAGTACTAACAGGGTATTTGCATAAAATTATTTAATTTTTTTGTGATTTCCAATCGTTAAATGTCATCCATACTCATGTTTTTTCACATATATGAGGACATTGCCTATGCAAGTATTTGAGGAAATTAAATGAAGCCAGGAAGGAAGCTATCTTGACTGGTAGGCACTGTCAACTCGAGACAAACTCAAATGCATAAACGATAGAATTTTTGGAGCAAAATCAGTAGAATGTGGCCAATAAAGTGCAACATGTTTCATCAAGGAGCAATCAAGGCAACAAATCATACCCAAGGAATATAAACTGTAAAAAGCCATCTATTTTAAAAATAGAAATAAGCTGAAGGCGATGTGACAAGAATGACATGGTGATCAAAGCTGATGCATGTGACATGTAGGACAAGACCCAAGACAAATAGGAGGATATTCAAACTACAACATAATTGTATCTACATATTATAGTAACCTGAAGCCACAAAGGGTAGGAACATTACAAACTACAAATAAAAAGTGGGTTTAAATATTTTCATTTCCTTACAAATCCCTACCCAGAAATGGTGGAATGTCCTATTTTTCAAGCAAGTCCTAAGCCTGCTCTTTCTGTGAAAATGAAGTAGAAATAGTTTACATTTAGATGAGAATTGTTTTGCAGTCCAAACATTCCATTAAATCATTTGCTTTTTATTTGAAATTCTTCACATTTTAAAGTATTAATCAAAGTGTAGGAACATTTAAACAGGTACAACTAAAGACATGTTTGTGATGCCTCAGAGATTGGATAAAGTGAATAGGATTGTGGCCAAAACAGCTGTAGAAGATCTTTGAATAGTCAAGCTTCTGACTTTCTGAAAGTTATTTCACTCATATCCAGATCAGACTAAGTACCACTACTAGTCAGCGAGTTAACAGTTCAATAGGGCACATCTTCGTGTGTTTCTGTTGCCAATCCTGATATTCTGCGGGGCAATAGGGACCCACCCACAAAACACGCTCGGAGATGTGAGCTCATATCTACATCAATTGGGAACTTGAATTGCATAACAGTTATGTTAACTTATTTTAATATATAGATCACTTTAGAAATTGTTTTAGATGAACAGGAAGTTGGCCAGTCATGATGAAGGTCCCTTATTAATGTTTCAAACAAAAGGGTGCAGTGGAATATATATAGGTGCTTAGTTAGTATTGCATTTGAAATCATGGGTCATTAAGCAGTGCTGTAATTAATGGGTGTTACAGGTACTTATAGTGGAGCTAATCTAATGCAACGACTTGGTCTAGTTAATGCAGTATTATGAAAAAATCAGGTGTGCAAGGTGCTTCATGAATGCTTTTTGCTTCAGGCAAAAATGTTTAATTGATCATACACAGCTTATTAGATTTGGAATTAGGATCACAGTTTGGGAATCAGTGATTTTTTAAATACTTATTTTTATCAATACTTTGTTTGTTAGATTGGTGTTTAATGCCATACTCAAGGGTATTTCACTTATATGACGAAGGATCATCCACTTCACCCTGTACACAGCCTTACTATGGTGGAAAACCTCATAAAAACCACCCCTGCCATTGCCGAAGCCACAAAATGTGACTGGCTCATATACCTGATGGTCGGAAGTCGGACTCGAACCCAGGGAACGGTAAATCGAAGCATGTTCAGTTTAAGAAGCGCACTCGCTACCCCTGAGCCATGGCCGTTATCAATACTAGATGAAGACATTTCTGTTAGGCCTTCATTGTACATCTCCAGAGTGATGTTTGACAATATAATAATTTCAAACCACAAATTACAATGTATCCTTTTGTTGATTGATTGATTGGTCTTTTAAGCCATGCTTTAGGGTATTTGGCTTATATGACGGTAATGTATTCCAACAATAATTGACACTAGCATAACCAACATGTGAAGCATTTCAATAGTGTTGGAAAGTTAATTTTCCCCCAGTGCTAGTAAAGATGATTTTGTTGAATACTTTAAATGTCCTTAATCGTGTAATATATGAAAAATAATCTCATCATTATTTCTAAACAAATATTTTTCTGTGGTTTATGAATATGTGTTATTTTATGATTCAATATAGAAAATGTTTCTCTTGAAATCAGTTAATAAATTTCAAATTGAAATGTTTTGTAATTGTGATAGGAATGTACACGTGTAGCAATGGATGAGTGTGAAGAGAAAAGAAAGTGAAAATTAGCTCAATAAATCAGCTATGATAGACATGATAGAGTTTGTTCAGGTGGAAAAGACACTCATACTAAATATGTGCTTCAAGTATGTGACTAACATTACCACAGAAATAGTCAACAAGTCAACAGAACAATGAAGTTAATCTACAATGTGTATTTGATAAAGATAAACATTTTTACAATATATTTGTAATGCAATTTCCTAAGTTCCTGTGTTGTACATATGTATATAGAGTCCCGTTAAGTAGAACCAAAATAGGCAAGGATCTGACATACGACCAGGAATCAAGCTTTGTGTTCCATACCTAATTTTTATTTTTGTTTGTGCCATTGGGGGTTCTGCACCCTACTCAAGGTTATTTCACACACAAAACAGGGTGCCAGGCCACTGGATTAATAATATTACCACTGACATGGGCAGCAAACATGAGGACACCAACAAGGCACATTACCGAGATATCATAAACCAGTGGAGTCCTGCTGAGTAACATGACCAAACCGGCAAAAGTCAACAAATCTTCTTGTTTAGTTTATATTGAATCAGGAAACAAAGAATTTGACTAACCCCAGTTAAATATACTCAAGTAACCAAGTTAGTTCTGGAAAGCTGGGTTGGCCATAAAGTTAACAGTACTATCCATGTACATAGATAGATCATGTTCAAAAGTACTTCACTTCTAGGACGGGGAAACATCCCAACAGTCACTGAAGCGAAACCATGTCAAGTGTTTTGTTATGAGAGTTAAGTTAATCTTCCTCCAGCGCTAAGTAAAGACAACCTTTCCGCACTGCAAAATTTGGTCATAGGGTACACATGGTTCTACAATCTAACTTGAAAAAGAACAAACTAAACCAGCATATTATATGTAACTATATATTTGCTCATAAAACCAAGATTTATTTATTTTGTGCACATATTAAATACACTGTATTCAAAATTGTTGGGTTCACTTTCAATAGGCTTACAGAACATTAAACTACAGCCTGCAGATATACAACAAACTGGTTTTTGAATTCATGCTACTTAAACAGGGCATAAATTTCTCAACAACAAGTTACATTCGAACATTTTTTCAATGTCAATAAACAAATAATAAAAACTACAACTGTAATTTTTCATAAAATATTAGACACATAGTCATGTACAGATTGAAATAGAACTGAATATGCGAACTCCACAATAACAAATACACATGCATAATCATTTGATAGACAAAACTCCCAATTTAAACAGGCACCTTTGTCAGATGTTTAAGAAAATTTACTTACTTATTCACAGTGAATGTCAGCGTACCTTGATTTGCAAGTGTTCATAACAAATGTCTATTTTCTTTTCATGAATATTACATGTATACATATATATGGCATATACATGTTTTTTTTTCTTGTCTTTTCATGAATAGTATATTGATGGGAAAAGTTGTACATTTTTTATTCTATTATCAAACTAAACATGCCCCTTGTTTTGATGCTATTTATATAACAAAGACTTTAGTCTTAAAAAAGTGTACATTTTTCACAAGATAAATAGTTCTTTCTTCACTTCCGGGAACAAAATTCCTCACTTGATAAGAAATTGGAGCTACATGATAAATAGTAAGCTCTTATCAAATGTCTATCTATAACACCACATGTGATCAGTGGAGCAGAAAATTCACCCATATCCTATCTGTCTATCAAATAAATGATCCCAAAGTAATAAATTTGTGTCGTTCCCACTAAAATGTTGACTGTCCTCAAACTGAGACCCAGTGATTTGGGTTTTACTTTCAGATTTTTTTGGGGGGTACAAAATTACAAATAATGGTAATAAAATATTACTAAATACTTGAAGCCAAATTCTGTTTATATTTCTAATGGTTCATCTTCTGAGTAATAGTTTAAACAAAACTGTTAGCCTCTAAATATATGACAGTTTGATTTATAGCAGCATCTGAGTGCTGTGTAATTAATATAGTATTACAACTTTTTCAAGAATCTGGGTAAACAGGTTATCTTTATTGTTAATCATAAAAAATAAATCACAAAAATATGTCACATTATATAACATTGCTAATCTTTTGTTTAATTACAAGACAGAATGAAGAATAATATAGAAATTCTGCGTAAACATCAAAAATTATATTTTATTTCTGAGTTTGATTGTAAAAAAGCATACTGGACTCATGACAGGGTACCCCCCTTACGGGAAAAAAAATCCCTCTCCCTTGAAAAAAACAAAACAAAAAAAAAAACAAGAGAAAAAGCAAACTTTTTCCAATTAGGACAAACAAAAACTGCATTGTTCTAACAGATTTAAATGAAATACTAACTCAGATACAGAGTACATGTTTAATTACCACAGATGGAAAATGATGGGAACAGTTAGTTGGGCATCTTCGTTAGCTAAGAATTTTATTTCAAGCTTCTCTGCATTACACCCGTTGGCGGGCCAAGGCTCAATAACCAGAATTTACAGCCACACCATTGATTGGATACCTGGAATCTTGTAGAATCCCAATCAGACAGTATGTTGGAATAACATTGGCTGTTGGAAAAATGTGGCAATTGTCAATAAAGAAAGCTGCGGGTAAGACAACTGATTTGTTGGATGTAATTGTAACAGGGGTAATAAACTTATTTGTAAGGGGGAGTAGCGATATATTCTGGTTACCATAGTTCATTCCACAAAGGCTTGTATTGTACAGTAGCTCAGAATAAAACTCTAGGTAAGAGAAGGTAATAGTTCAGTTAAATTTCTTTGTCTACAGGCCAAAGAATGTTTTATTTTGATGTGGACAGACTGGTCTCCACTAATGTTGCCAGACATTGTACGCTTTGTTAGTTAAAACAACGTCAAAAAAGACATTGTACGCTTTGTTAGTTCAAAAAAAGTCCAAAAAGTTTGGGAAAATTGTTATTTAAGATGTTATGTTAAAATTATGTTGCAGAGCGCCTCAAGGAAGAGCAAATTGTTAATTTGATTGAGTTTCATCTTCTATAAATAAAGATTTCATTCATTCATTCATTCATTCAAAGTGCAGGAGCACATCATATACTTTATCAACACCTTTTGTTTCATTAGGTCATATTGTTCTTTAGTTATTTTGATATATGCGATTATGTTTTAAATTTTAATTTATTGCATTATTACTTATAAGAGAAAATATGGAGAAAAAAGTAAAATTAAATTGTATTTCAAAGGAGAAAAGTTATTTATTATTTTGCTTTCATGGGGAAATGCTCGATTTTATTTTGCTTTGGTTTATAAAAGCTGGATTGTTATTTTGTTTTAATTGGAAACAGCTGGGTTGTTTTTTAATTTTTGACCAAACATGTGACTGCTCTATTCATAATGGGAAAATAAAGATGTACTTGCTCATGTTTTTTTAATGCAAAGAAACCCGAACATTTTGGGTTCACAATTGTATATATTAACAAGTATTAAGACCACACATCAAAAGTTATTTGTTAAAAGCTCATCTTACTTATGGGTTAGATTAAAATTACTGATAAATATGCACAGTTAACAATGCTCTTAAACAAAATCTTTAATGCATATTGATGAAAAAACATACAGACTGCTCGCATGTAATTGTAGGGAAAAATATTCAATTAGTAAAAAACATCATTTTGATTTTCATCATTCAGTTGCTGGTGGAAATTTGGATTTGTTTTTAATATCCCTGTGCCGGTGTGATTACTTTTTAGTATATAGGCCCCCTGTGTTAGAAATCTATTTCATATCAGGACGTAGTTTCAGTCATGGGTATATATAATCTAAAAATATTTTTGACGAACAAGGCCGATTAGATAATATGCTTAACTCATCAAATTATTAAAAATAAAATGTTTCAACATTGTTCATCGCACCTGGTATTATTAGAGATATTACACAAAAACAAAACAAAAACAAACAACCGTACCACTTGTGTACCTTCTTATATTTTGAATAATTGAAGAAGGAAAAATTTGCTTGCCTCCACCTCTTAATTGTATTCTTTTAAATGTAGAAAAAGATAATTATTACGGTTAGACTCGAGGAAGGTTTTATGTCCTGAGTCTGGCTAGCAGGTTCAATTGCTTATTTTTTTTATAATTGAATACAATTATCAGGCCTAGAACAGGCATGGACAGATCAGTTTGCAGAGACTTTTAAATGTCTGTTGAAGATATATGCAAGTATAGTTTATTTATAACGGAAATGGAAAGATCATCAGGTAGGGATAAGAGGTATTCAAAGGAGTGAGCAGGAGGGAAACCCCTGCCAAGCACCTGCTTCTTGTTTCACATGATTTACAAGTAATTAGAGATTCTACTGCAAGCCTATTGTGCCATAACCTGTCAAACATATTTGTATAGGGGTCTTCTATACACTAGCTGTTCTCTCCAATCCTCAAACTTTTTGTGTTGGTAGATTTTATTGAATGGGCCCTCCCTGCAGAGGACAACAATATATATCCACCACCAAGCCGTTTTTTTGGAGGCATGTTTTAAATATTTTAGTGGTGACATGTAGAGAAATAGACGTTGTGGTAGAGAAAGACTCTAGCTGACACGACTACAGCTATACACTGCTATAAATACAATACTTCTGACATGTTCAAGTATTTTAGGACCCTGCTAAACCACACTATTTATTGTGCCCAGGTCGACAATCAAAATATAGATTATCATTCATGTCCTGAAACATACTATTGAGTCATAATGTCCCTGAATTTAATACCTCATCTTGGTAGCTGGTAATGAACTCAGTCAGTCTGTAAATGTTTTAAACAAAAACTTTCAATTTTTAAATCCCTACATTTGCTTAGAAATTGTTTTTATACACAATCTCTAAATGGCTCAATGTTGAGATTCTAATCACTACACAATGACGTTTTTAGTCAGGTCTTTAACTGGATAAACATAAACATGGCAAGTCTTTGGCTCAATGTCTGTACTGCTAAACATTAATGTCAGAACTACTAAACATTGCTGTCTGTACTGCTAAACATCGCTGTCTGTTCTGCTAAACATTGCTGTCTGTTCTGCTAAACATTGGTGTCTGAACTGCTTAACATTGATGTCTGTACTTGCTAAACATTAATGTCTGTACTTGCTAAACATTAATGTCTGTACTTGCTAAACATTAATGTCTGTACTGCTAAACATTGGTGTCTGTACTGCTAAACATTGGTCTCTGTACTGCTAAACATTGGTGTCTGTACTGCTTAACATTGATGTCTGTACTGCTAAACATTGATGTCTGTACTGCTAAACACTGATGTCTGTACTGCTAAACATTGATGTCTGTACTGCTAAATATTGCTGTCTGTACTGCTAAACATTACTGTCTGTACTGCTAAACATTGATGTCTGTACTGCTAAACATTGATGTCTGTACTGCTAAACATTGATGTCTGTACTGCTAAACATTGATATCTGTACAGCTAAACATTGCTGTCTGTACTGCTAAACATTGCTGTTTGTACTGCTAAACATTGATGTCTGTTCTGCTAAACTTTGATGTCTGTACGGCTAAACATTGCTGTCTGAACTGCTAAACTTTGCTGTTTGTACTGCTAAACATTGATGTATGTACTCGTTAAACAGTGATGTCTGTATTGCTTAAAACTGATGTCTGTACTGCTAAACATTGGTGTTTGGACTGCCTAAGATTATTACTGAATGTTAATGTCAAGATGGTGTAACTTTTGTTTATGTTTCAATATTTGAAATGATAAACATTGTAATTTTGGGTATTACTTATAATGTCTTTAAATCACTGCTTATTGGTTTTTGATTTAATGGTTAATAAGATTTTGGCCCAATCTCTTAACAACTTAACAATGTAAATTTAAATTGGTCCTCTGATTAAAAAAAAATAAAAGGAATATTTACATTATATATTATATATGTATTAACAACTTTATAGGTTTAACTACGAAAATAAGAACAAAGTGATTGTTCACATAAAAAGGTAATACTGCGAGTCTGTCAAAGTTGCTGTTAATTGGCAGCTACAATGTATATATGTTTACTAGATTAAACATAGAACATTTTATTTCACCTTATGTACAAGTATCACTGATTTCTTATGATTGAGATCGCTGGTCGACTTTTCCCAAGGAATTTCGACATACAGGATTTCAAATAGGAGTTACAATATTTAATCAGTATCGTGTGGTACATATAGATCACCCAGGACATTTATCTATACCACTCCAATTTCAAATAATACAAGGTTTAGTCACCAGTTTACTGTACAGTGTTAATAAAATGGGTCATTTGATCAGATATGACATGGCCGAATAGCACTCCAAAATAACACTCCTTGGGAAATGAACTCTGACCTGTTCAACATGGCATACATACAAGCTCAGTGTTTTGAAGGCAGCATAACTCAACAAGTATTACTTAACATTGGTATTTCTACTTTTAACAAAGAAATGTTTCAAATTACTATGATCATTTTACCAGCATAAAAGTTTTCTTTTTATTTTGTTCAGAACTTCTATTTTAAGTGACTATAGATAAACCTATAAACTAAACCATGGTGTTTTACATGCAGTTATAATGTTCAAGGAGTACATCCAACAAAATGTGACACATTAGTATGGATGAACAGTTTAATAAAAATGGTGTACAAAAAATATGGCCAGGCCAGAAAATAAACACAGAAGTTGTTTATTTGAATCTGAACTTGTAACATGCCAGGTCAACTTTAACTTAATTCATTTTTTGTTGTTATATGTATTTGTGTGATTGTTTGGGGTTTTATGCCATACTTAAGACAATTTCACTCATATGACGGCATGTCAGATTTAAGGGTGAAGGAAATCACCCTGACGTCACTGACAACAAACAAAGACATAACGCAATACAAAGACATTACAAACAGATTAATTTTGCCTTGCTGTTAATCTCAGAGAGCACCAGAGCAACAGGCCACCTGCCTGTTCCATGTAAATGTGTAGTTAGCATATGTAAAATACAGTTATATACAGGGACAATTAGTGCATTGGAAGACTGTGTTTATTTATGACACTGGGTAACCTATAGTTTCAGCAGACAGGTATAAGGAACAGAGTGTTTGCTTTACTATTCAGGTATGTGGGCAAATGGACAGGAAGGTGATTGTTTAAGGCTAATCACAAGTCCAGAGAAAACAAAACAATATGAGTCACCTGAGTGAACTAACACTGCTGTTCACTCCCACATAGCTTACTCAAAGCAGCTTTTCTAAATAATACAGTCTCAGTCTGAAGATATTTTCTTTCTCAGCTTTAAGCTTTTAGGTATGTTAGTTTAGAAAAATGATGTTAAATGTACATAAAGTTATTAAAGTCAAGAAAATAGCTGTATTCAATCGAAATACAAGTTTTTATCACAAACTATAACGGTAAAGTGACCCCACCTTTGAGGCCCTCTTAGAACAGTTTGAATAATGTGTAAGATGTCCAGGTCACTTTTCACACCAATATCACTTTGCACATAGCTCCTGCTATAACAGTGTCCTTATGAGTCAAATCATATGAAGGTAATTTTTCTTTCTTTCCCTTGGTGTGAATTTCTGAGCAGTTTAACGCCTTGCCACAATGTCTACACACTGTTACATTATTACAGCAAGCAACATATGCTATGAATTTAAATGTTCTTTTTTTTTTTAAAGAACTATAAACCTTGATAATCCAGGTGTAAAATTGGACATATTTTTGTGACAAAGTTGAAAAAACATCAGACTTATTATTAAACAGGTCCTCCCCACGGCACCCTCTATCAAACTGAACTAGATAAATCTCAGATTACTGAAGCAATATAGCGAAACAACAAATAGTCAAGGACCAAGTGGCATAATCTTCCTACTAAAAATATACTACATTTGTTCATGTTAGGTAAAAGCTTTTTGAAAATCTCATTAAATCGTCCTGCATGTAAAGCCATACATACCCTAATATATATTATTAAGTGTAGAAAACTTTGCTTGTCTCCACTAAGATTGGACGACAAGGTGGACATTTAGCCAGATTCCCACATGAATTCCATTTTCAATGTTATTTTCAGTTAAATTTTTCATAATAAGCTTTTTAATTTTTGTAAGATATGTAAGTCCTGCTAACCCATATGAACTTTGATATGGTTTGTATTATTTTTTTTTATTATTGTTGAAGTAGTTTAAAACTGCTAATATGTGATTGTTCTGTTAGAATATGAACATTTATCACAAGTATTATCAATCATGCTGTGAATGTTGTAAAATATTTATTTTATACATTAACATGACATTTGACAGTTTATGGACACTTGACCTACTTTGCAACGCAGGTCATTATAAAGGGCTTTAGTGAATCTCTATGCCAAATTATAAAGTTTATATTAAACAGTGTTTAAATACTGTGTGTGTTTTCTATACATGTACAATTCCATGCATATTTTCACCGTTGACATTTTTGAGTCTCCTATTCCTGCACCATAGGCCTCAACCATAGGGACAACTGTTCAATTTATTTATTTAACAAAGTTTCACTTTTATTAAAATTTAAAAAAAATAAAAAAAATAAGGAGTTATCCAGAATCTTTTCTTTTTTTAAATACTAATTTATGTTTAAATAGGAACATTTCAGCGATACTAATTTCCTGGTTAAACGCAATTTGCATTCATTTACATTTATTTATAGTATTTTACAAAAATTTAGCAAAATTACAATAATACAAAATACACATCACGATCAATGAATATTTACAATGCCATACAAATTATACATGTAGCTATGTACAGTGTTTTTAGTTTTGATACATTATTTGCATGACAGACAATTGCATAAAATAAATGAGTATATTAGAGACATAGAACCAATATGTCGGAGTGATTGAGGACTGACACAAAAGCACTGGTCTAATACAGTTCACCAAATAACCACTTATTAAACATTTCACTCTTTTGAAGTTGAACAATATTAATGCTGCTGTAAGCTTGGTTAATGATATGTCTCGTTACTGCTGATGCACCATATAAACATAATGAAATTGTCCAGGTTTGTTCTACAAACACATCAGTTTGGGCGGAGTGCAGCTATCTGATAAAGGTTTCCTGAAGTCATTTTCCAGGAAAGGCAACTGTGTCTCAATCCAGTTCCAGAGAAGATGTTCATTATGAGATTTTTTCAAAATCAGTTATTTTTGTAACTTGCAGCATGATGTATGTGAGCTATTATAACGGCAACTGTATTTCTGCATATGGTGTGGCTTGTCCAGTTCGCCGGACTCTGTCAATTGTCGGTTCATTGTCACTATCGAGGGGTCTACCGCCGCGCACCAAATCAAGTTCTGCGTAGTGTAAAGGCTCTCGTTCAGGACGGCTCTTCGGGGCGTGGTTGTTACGCTGGAAAGAGCCAAAACCAAACGAGCCAATTTTAGTTTCAATTTCGTCAATTTGCAACTATGCATGCAGCATTAAATGTTATAAATATTAAATAAGAATTTTACATATGCCGTTTCATGCCCCAAAATTTCTACAATGTTGCTGTTACAGTTTAGCCAAACTGAATCAATACCAGGCACTGTGCTCACAGAAACTGACATGTTACTTGCGCAGAACTTTAGTTGATTCCCTAGTATTAATGAACGGACTTAAAATGCAAAAAAAAACTAATTTAAAATGAATATGTTCGCGAACACATAGAGTGTATAAATTACAAAGTTGGTTTGCTCTGCTTCCTGTTTAAAATCAGACTCAAATGTTTGTTTTATTGGGGGTCGTATTTAGATGTATTAATTGTCTGCTATATGAAAACATAACCAGAAAACTTCCAGACTGCTCAAAGGCTTGGTAGGGCTAGGGGGCATGTAACCCAGTGCTCTACGCAAACTGTTGAATTAGCATTTCAAACAGTGTTAAAGGATATTTCAGATGCATGATGGAAATATATTTAACAGTAAAAAGCCACTTTCGAACATAAATAAAATGTACTTGCTATGCTGGAAATTTAATTTTACTCCAATGCTGAGTCAAGACAGACTGATTATGACAATGAGTTGACTGACTGCTGTTTAACGCCATGCTTATTTTTTCTTATTTCATAATAAGTAAAAGAATCTAAAAGCTCAAACATATACAAATATGTTGCAGGTTTCACAATAAGCCCATCCTATATTGACACACTGTGTCTTTCTTTTGTGGTTTCAGAATTTTGTAAAGTTTGAATTACTGTGTGTACCCGGTTTACTTTGGTCTAGGATTTAGCATGTTGGGTGTATTTGTGTTTCTAGCAAAAGTTCAGAGAGCAAAATATGCAGGGTAGGTGGGTCTTAACTTCGATGTAATGTTCCGATTGATTTCAATCCGATTATATTGATAACCTGCTAATATAATCAAGGAACAAGGAGCAAGATGGAGCAGGGTTAGAAAAAAGCAAAAAAGATACTCAGGAGAAACTTAAAACAAGACAGATATAATGAAAGTAATAGAAATACTGTACAGACCATTATATTTTTCTACGTAGCAAATAATTTCAGCATTATTATAGAAAAGGAATTTCAAATCAGCTAGTGTTGACCTATAATTATTTCAGCATTTCAAAATTGGTTAGTATTTTACATCATACTGGAGATCATTTCACTTATGTGACAGTGCTGTGAGTATTAATGGCCCGAAAGTCCTCGTAATGGAGTGATTGTTTGATTGGAGGATTAACTTCGTACTCAACAGTATTTCACTAACATGACGACATGCCAGCCCAATGGGTGAAGGAAACCACACTCAGTACCACTGGCAACAAACAAAGACATCACAGGACAAATACAGGACGCAATAAAAACACCACAAACAGGTCGGCTTCCTGTTCCTCTTTAGCTCTGAGAGCACCAGGGCAACATGAAGCTCCCTCCAGCCCCCCCCCCCCCCACCCCCTCTGAATGTAGTGAGATAACCGCCCAGATGTTCACAAGACAAAGGCAATGTTTCTGTATGTGGAGATTTTCAAGCTTAACCAAAGGTAGACTATAGAATAGCAGTGGAGAAACCGAGATACTCGCCGAGTTGACCGATTCTGATCATTCATGTTTAAATGTACTGCTCACAGGTTTATGTTAGTTGCTTGCTGTTTTGTAAAGTTAACTTTCCTCCATTGTTTAAGTGTTGTTAGCTAGCTGTAGGTCACATTGGGTAGAGAGTCATATGAATAACTAATTTGACCAGAGTGGTCATGAATACAAATAACTAATTTGACCAGAGTGGTCATTAATTTTTTCACAACAATACAGAAGCAGACAGAAAAACTTGAAACAAAACACAGAGGGTGTATAATAAAACATTCACTTACATGAGCATCTCCAGTTGTGTCGTACATAGAGTTTTCATGCATCTCTGTTTTTTTACTTGTTCTGTAAAAAAACCACAAACACTGGTTGTAAGACATGTTAGATATAAAGACCTACTTTGGTTGAAAGTAACACATAATCCATTTGTCTGATATCGGTCCAGCTTAGGAAGGGTTTAATAGTGTGACAAGGCATGGTTGTTAATATAACTGAGAATTCAAACTACTTGAACAAATAAGTTTGATTTGGGTTCAACACCATATATATTTCACTCAATGGACTGAGGGTGAATGTAATCCACCTTGTCTCCATTGACAACAAACAACAGACCGGATGATCACAGGATGCAATACAAACAGATCTGCTTCCTGTTCCTGATTTACAGTTATCGATCACATAAAAATCCCCC
>JARFOD010101036.1:0-16510 GCA_031763545.1 Mopalia muscosa
TCATTCTAGGCAAAACATCATGTGAGATTAAAGATAACATGTTGACTGACTGCCTGTATATGCCAAGTAACGCGAGAAAGTATGAGACCAACCAATCCTGCACCTAACTCCAAAATGCTGAGTTTGGGTTGTAGATTTGTTCCTATTCATCTTTGTTCTCTTTTACCCATTCTGACCTCACATAAAACATCTTGTCCCATTTTTGGTTACTTTTTGTTGTCTAGCCCAAGTGGACAACCTCCATAGAAAAAGTGTCTTGTCTCCCAAAAATGTAACCTATAGACACATGCAGGTCATGGCAGTGAATTAAAGCCTTGGGTCACGCTTGGCGACATCGTTAAACCAATGAATAATGTATACTGGCCATCTTTACCAATTTGTGTCATTATTCTAATTGACTGTCATTCCGGCCAGGGGCCACTTCACAAAATGTTTTTTTACAAAAAATATTGCACGATAAAATTTTTTCATATTTAACTTAAATTTGATTACATTTACATTACATTTTTTGCAAGTGGCTCAGATACTGTAATGTTTTCCAGCATAACTTAACATAATTCCTGTAAAATTTGAAGATAGCCCGTAATTTGAATTTTTTATTTTTTATAAAAAGCAAAATTGCTATTGTATTCTGCCATTCATCTGATGTCCAGATTGCCCTTAAAAATCTATTGCAATATGGCATTTTTGCCAATGAGGATATATACAAACAATTCAAAGGAAACCCATAAATATGTGTTTTGTAAAAGTGTGGACATGACCATGGGAAGACCCTGTTAGGTTGATTCTTTCAAACAGCATAGGCTTGGAGACCTACCTACATGTATAAGCTTACTGTACGTCTTAACTCAGACATACTCGAGTACATGAAAGAAGTGATAACTCGATAGTTTAATTGAAAACATTAATAACATACTATACATCAATCTTTTTCAAAAGCTGATTTAACTGTGTATACACTCTGTATACGCATAAATATACCCTTTAACAATCTGGCCCGTTTGCCAACATTTAACAATCTGGTCGTGTATGTTTGAACAAAGTCTCCTTTACCTGGGTGGCAATGGGTACTCCTTCATCTATCCTAGTCTAATTAGGCTATATATATGTGTAGTAGTTGGTAAATGTTGGTTCTGGGTGATCGTGTCTTAATTGGGGTCTCAGGTAAATTTTCCCTACTGTTCAAATGGACAGGTGCGCTTGGAAAAAGGTCAACTGGGGTTTAAAACAAGACTAGATACATGTACTAGGGAAATGGTGTTTGCTGAAGCTGTCGCAAGGCCACCAATACAAATTGTTTGTTGCCGTTGCATGTACTGACATTTTATATGATGGGTGTTTTAACGCTACACTTACCTATATATACCCAATTACTTCTATAAGTCGGGACACTCTAATTTTGGGACAGGCCACAGAAATGACATGTAAGACCCCCTGTGGTAAATCCAGGCCTGCCTACCCGGTGTATTCTAGATTATTTGTACACATACGGTAATTTATGGGAACCACACCATAATGCCATCAAAATTCACACAAAAATGAACATTCTGTGCTATGCTGTAACACAAAAATACACCAAACCATAAGAAAATTCTCTCAAACAAGAAAGTTTTTACACATATATTTCATCTTGGGTAGATAGGTCTGGGTAAAGCCTATTTCTCTGTCCCAAAAAATGAACATTCTGTGCTATGCTGTAACACAAAAATACACCAAACCATAAGAAAATTCTCTCTAACAAGAAAGTTTTTACACATATATTTCATCTTGAGTAGATAGGTCTAGGTAAAGCCTATTTCTCTGCCCCAACTGCTAGAAGTTATAAGGTAGTTCAAATACCTACTGACTAGGCAACTTAGGCAAGTGTTCAGGTTTGGAGTTAGATGTTTAATACATGTAGATAATTGTAGATATTAAGAAACACAGCAGGGAAATGATATTTGCAATGTTTACCTGGGGCTCTCATTAAAAAATGGATTTTACAAAAGTTTAGGTAGGGATATTTAGTCTTAAGACACTTAAACAAAAGTTGTCCATGCCTGGACCCAGATTAAAATAACAATGAGTAGTCATATTTTGTTTTATAATGATATATTATATAATATAATATATTTATAATACATGTAGTCATATCTTCAGCTAAGCGTAAATCGACACGAAACTAACAGACACTGGCACAACTGGACATTTCCAATCTACGTTCCCAGGTAAACACTAATAAATTTATAAATATATAAATGGTCAACCTGAGTTTGAAAAAAAGACAAGATACATTCATTTTATGTACTACTGTTCGGGAAGAGGTGTTTGCAATAGTAAGGCTACCATTATAAATTGGGTGTTGCAAGTAATTTAAGTTAACTGACCTATATGTGACCCCGACACCCTGAAATTAGTCGCATATCGCAAAATTTAAGAATTGAGTTACATATATCGTTGGAAATCAGAATGTTTAAGCTTTAAAATGATACCAAATGTGTTTAATTACAGTATCGCAAAAAATGGATGGACTTTTAGTACAGATGCCTTTGCTGTCTTTTTAGAAAATCACTATTATTTATTTATTTATTTTAGTATTATGGCTAAAGACAACACTCGGAACAGCCATATCATTTAAATTACTCCTGTCAATATCATTTAATGCATCTGATTTCCGTTTTGTCTACAGAAGGGACAATTAATTGAGAAATCTTCGGAAGTTTTTAAGAAATGCCACATTGTTTACAACTGGATACCATTTTGAATTTTGATTGTATTTCTGTGTAAATGAATGAGAAAGAAATGTATTTATGCAATAAATTATTTTTTAAAAATTTTCACATCACTTAACCTTTGGAGGTCTAGAGCTCAAAATCAATATGTGCAACAAGCGACTCATTTCCTGGTGTGGGGTCACATATTCTTGAACTTCCGTTTAACCCTATGGCATTTAAGCTTACCCACAGTTCAAATAAAAATGTGTGTTCAGTGAATTGGGATTTCAAGTTGAAAGATAGTCAGTGAGACTAACATTATATAGATCTGCAAAAGTTGTTTAAATGCTTCTGTACTTGTATCGTATCCTTTTGTTTGTCTGATTGATCGATCGATTGGTTGAGATTGATTTGATTATTGATTTGTTGCTTTATTGATTGATTATTGATTTGTTGGTTCATTGATTGTTACTTGACACCATACTTAAGTCAAGGATATTGGGCGTGCAGACTGCCTACCTGGTGTATTCTAGAGTATTTTGTACACATAATTTATGTTAAATACACTAAAAGCCATCAAAATATGCATCAAAATAAGTTTTCTGTACTATACTATAACTCAAAAACACACAAAATAGTAAGAAAATACTCATTAAAAAAATTAATTAATATGCATAAATATCTTATAGGGTAGGCAGGTTTGGGCGTGAAAGCCCAAAGGGTGAAGAAAACCACCCGCAACATTGTTGACAACATGTGCAATAATGAGACTGGACAAACACAAAATGCTGCCCAATAGTTTACTAGTGCACAAAGGCAAATTAAAACTCCCTCTCGTCTGTCCCTCACTTCATCCAAAGTAAATTAAATCCAGTGCCCATCGGGACTCTCCAAACACTAGGAAGAGAGATCGGAATCTCCTCTATAAATCAGAATGTTGGATGAAATTTTGAAATTCTTGATATCGGTATTTGCATACTCCCTCTATAGAAGATGAGTAGATGACATGTTACATACAATAGTTTGACATTTTCTTGGTTACAATGCATGGTCACCATGGATGTTGATGGTCAATATGGGGGTGTTTGTGGAGATTATTAAACTTCTTCAGGGTTTTTTATAGACACTTTTTCATCTGGAATACCCGGATGAAAAATTACGGCGAATTGAGATTTTCTTAAAATTTGATGTTCAGTTTTGTTTGCAAAATCAAATTGAGTTTGATGAAAAATGTTTGGCTATAAAACCCCTGCTTTTCTTTGGTATACATGTTAGCAAAGAGGGTTTATTTTGATTAAGGATGGTGGGCCCCTTCGAGGTCAAAATTTGTCTATTTTTATTTTTATTTGTTAATACGAAAATTCACATTATTAGCCTGCATTAAGTGAAACAATTATACAAAAATTCCAAGTGGAAGTCCTTTAATTTTAAGCTTGAAACTTGTGATTCAGTGCATTGTCAGTGTACAGCCGGATGGTTTCTGCCCGAATTCTAGCATTTCATTTTTTGTCGAGAGGCAATTTTGCAACGCTGTTTTCCCAAAACCTGTTTGAGATACAACCCTTAAATTCGACATGCTTGATGATGATTAAACTAAAAAACAGTCCTTCAAATTTTATAAATTCGTCCTAGTTTTCTTTTTATATTAATATTTCTAAAATGAATAATGAAAATTTAACTTTTTTCATTAAAAGATGAATAATTACAAAAGTAAGCCGAACTTATAAAATTTGAAGGACTGTTTTTTAGCTTGATATGTCTCTAATAAGCATGCCAAATTTCACAGGTGTAACTTAAACGGTTTTCGAGAAAACCGGGTATAAAAATTAAGTTTGACAAAAAATGAAATGCTAGAATTCGGGCAGAAACCATCCGTCTGTACATTATTTTTATTTTTTTCATTTTTTGAGGGATTTACCCTTAAACTTTTCTTGATAGATGTATTAATGGGTGCATGGTAGTTCTGTTTCCAGTTTAAAAAGATATTTAAAGAGCAGGAAAGGATCATAAAAGGCAAATGTAAATTCCTGTAATTTGAGTGTACAGAAGCCTGATATACTGGCCCTGTCTACATGTACCTAGCTTGCTCCTATGTCCCTTTTCTGTGAAGTACTTAGTAACATGCTGGTGGTTATTTGTTGGGCCAAGCATAAAAATCATGTGGGATGTATAAGAATTTTACAATTGTCACTTTAGACAAATATTTCACCCCTGAGTTTAATCTTTTCTCTACATTATTTTAGTAGATACCTCAGTCAGCCGGTGTGTCTCAGTGTCAGGTTTTAAGTGCATGTGTACAAAGAAGTGATAACTCATGGTACTTTCTCACCTGTGGACAGGTAACACGTGGGCAGAGAACTCTTTTGTTAGCAGTCAATGAGACAGAAATGTTCTGCCCATCTTCAGCTGCCGACCTGACGCCTTATACTTCGCTCGACAGCATCCATAGGAGAGTAAGGTCAAACTTCCTCAACTGTTACTTTTATACATGAAACAGGTTTTTAACACACCTGTAAAACTGGTATTTACACTAGTTAAAACGCGAAGTTTACCTGACTACACCTGAAACAAAATTGATATTATTTATATAAGAAGCCAGTGATGGAGAAGTGTTGATTAGTTATTCCTTAGAACAATTGTACATGTACAATGTATGGATTAGTGTAATTTAACACTGGCCAGCTGGACCAGGACAAATAATCGTATTAAAGCCAGGGGCAAATACAGGTTTCTAATATAGGCGCCGCATGCAGGGGTCTGGGGTCACAGACCCCCATCCGGTGGATACATTTTGCATGTCAATGGAGAGCACATATTGGAACATCTTCAGGGAAGCAATTTAATTACCACAGGTCTAAATCGTGGGAAATATTTGAATAACCAAATGTATTTAGGGATTTCTCCACAAGAATTTGGGCTTATTGGAGAATGCCAATTTGGGCCTTTCGGGAGCAGTTCTAATTTGGGTGCCAGTTATTGGTATGAAAATTGCTCTATATTTGCCCCTGTAGACAGTAGTCAAGTCAATTTTTAATTAAATAGGACTCAGTTGCTCTATAAAAGCATTAGTGATATTTTCAACTGTTTTAACATCATTCAGCATGTGGATTTTTACCAGGGCAACCTTATTTCCGTATGACCTGCCCTGATGACAATCAAACCAAATCAATCTTTATTTAATGTTGGCTACATGGAAAACAAGATTACATCAGCCTGGGGCTCTCAATATGCTGACTATTATTACATGAAATAACAATGATATGAAACACTGGTACATACATGTAGGGATAATAGCAGAGAAAATTAGGAAATTGTTTGGATAAAGAAGACCGCAAAACCATCAATAAGGAATTGTTAACTGCTCTTTATTTAGTAAGCATGGCCTCAAATTTTGAGTCCAGACTTTCCGAGAAAGAACATCGCTCGATCCCTAATCTTTTTGTCCTCTGAACTTTTCCATGTCAGAAGTCAAAGGTATCACAAGTTTTTTTGTTTTTTTTTTAAAATATTTTCCTTTAATTATTTTTAATTTTTATTCAATTTATTTTTTAAAAAGCACCGACTCCGGTATTGGATCTGTCTTCTATCAAAAGCTGACTTTAATTTTAGAAAAATGTAAAAAAAGAAAGTGAACTGAAGAAGCATGTCTGTCAAATTTTACACCAAACTTAGTCTAAATCTAACCCTAGCAATAACCCAAAACATAACACTTTAGTTAAATTGATGTCATATCTTACAGGACAGATCTTTTATTGAAACAGCTTGCGAGACACCAATCTCTGTAGCTGCTGTTGGGATTCACACTGAGTTATGAATATTAATTGATAAGAAAATCACCGAAAGGGTTCTTCAGTGTAGGAAGCCAAGAATGCAATGATGCAGTACGAAGTCTTTAAACTAAGTCGCTCATGTGAAACGCAAGGAGAAAAAATAAAAATCTGGCTATATTGCTAACAAACAATTAATATATACAAGTGTCTAGACCTCCAACATTGACACAAAGAATGGCTGTTCAGTAAAAACTTGTTTTATTTCCCGTGAATATTTTATTAAATGACTACACCCTCTTTACACACAAGTTACACTTTTTGACGCCAAATGTTCAGATGTACTGTAAATACTCCTATTACTTGTATTTGATTTATCATGAAACATTTTTATATCATGTTTGGGTGGGCCAGTGGTTATATTCAATACAGGAGTTTCCAGTAATTATAACAACTTTAGTGAAGTCCAATTACAAACGGAGGTCTCTTTGTGGGAGGGTTGGGCAACCTAAGTGTACAATAACATAGCACCAGTGTTGTAACATTGAAGGTTTGCGGATTACAGAAAACCAGGCCAGTGCTGTAATCTTTTGTGGCTTAACTTGGCTTAACTTTAAAATCCATCCTCTACTAAAATTTGTGATATAACGTTCTACATGTTACATTTGCATTTTCCCCTGGTTTGCTGATTTTTCAGATACATATGTGTGCCTTTTTGAAAAAAACAGCAAAATTGGTTAAAAAAATTCCATCTGCATTGATAATCAGGTGACAAAATTTGTCAAAATTAGTGGAAAGATAAAGCAAAAATGCTAAAAAATACAACCTGCATTGATAATGGGGTGATAAAATTTGTCAAAATCTGTGGCAAAGTACAAAATTTAACCATGGACTGCAATCAATTTTTGAAACCTATAAATCCGTCCTCCTAAATTAAATTTGCATAACCTTGGGGCGACCCTGCTCTGTCCATTCTCCCCAACAGCTCACATCTGGATAACTATTGCTTTAAAATGATTACATTTACGAAAAGTTACATCCCAAACTACAGAAAAATCCAAATTTACAATGGGCTCATAGTTGTATGTTTAGATTATATTCATGCTGTCTTTACTTAGCATTGGAGGAACAGACATTTTCCAGTCATCCAATAAATCAGTCAAACCATCTGTTTTTGGGCAGCATGAAGCTTTACTTGAATGTGATATCATTTGTTTTTGGGCTTGTACTAGTTCTGTCTTGTCTTTGTTCGTTGGCTATTGTTGCTAGGTACAATGATCGCAGTTCCTGCAGATCTGTGAGATCACCCTCTGTACTGTTGTCTCATTTTGTTAGTCAAATAACCACCTTAAAAGACGGGGAAAGATAACTCTATGAAGGGAGAAAAAAAAAAAAACAGAGCACTCCCTGATGTCATTCCTTTCACACTTGGAGTAGCTGTAAAAATACACATCTCCTCGGCGTTTAACCGAAATCAATCCAATCTGCTCAGCAATCTAGGTTATGAGTATGAGTCCATCTTTATAGGCAATGGTATAAAGACACAGCTATTCATTCGAAAAAAAGGAAATATAATGAGAAATAACTGGTAAATTCTGGCAGTGAAACTTCTTAAAATCTGTTCTTACATTTCCTAGATATGTGCATCAGACCAGTGTATTGAAAATACCCAGAGAGACTTCCACAAGCTTGAGTGTTTAAATCTACAAGATCTATGACGAAGTCATAATTTTTTAAAATAATTTAACAATATAGTAACTTTAGGCCAGTTGCTTACATGTATTTGTCTTTCTGGTCTACTTGATACTTTTTGTGGATAATTTTTTATTTCAGTGTTATCAATTTCAATATTTTTATTAAGTCTTTTATAACTCTTTAAAAGAAACACACACATTAAGGACTCGAGCCAGAGGTCAAATTTTTACTTTTTCTTTATTTTTTTTACCTTTCTGAAATCTTCTTTTCAATATTGATATTGCAAACAGTTTGACAAAAGAAAAGTGTGAATGAAATCAATGATGCAGACATCAATAAAACTACCATTCAAACACACTTTTTGAAAATTATCTATGCAAACAGTGATTGAACTCAATTAAACTCTATTTCACCTTTTCATTCAATTGAAAAAACATATTGTTTATTAAAAATATTGGGACTAATCTGAAACCAATTCAGGGTTCAAACATTTACAACCATGTATGTTTAGGCTGTTTTCTCCGCTTTCACTTTTCTTGATTTTCAACGCTTAAATCGCTTATTTCTTGAAAAAATATTTGTGTCTTTGAAATGTGGCACACACAGTCTTGAAGCCATTATCTAAAAAACTGTCATGCAGATTTTTTATATTTATTTTTGTTGAAAATATTAATCAAGTAGATTTTTAATGGCAGATTTTTATTTTTTACATTTATTTTTATTGTGAAAAAATAACTTGAATTTAGAAAAACCCTATGACAGTTTTTTAGTTAAAATACTTGTCTTCAAATAGATGGAAATTTTGAGGAAAAAATCTCCAACCATCTATGAAAAATAAGAGTTATAAACAATGTCGATTTTTTCAAATTAATTAAATAAATTTGTTAATTAATGCCATAATTAGATAAAACAGATCATTTAATATAACATTATATTTAGAATCTTGAAGTCCTTCTCTTTCTAAATATATTTATATACATATATATCCTCATCCTTTGGAAATAACCACAAAAATAGTGAGAAGATAAGGTCATGTGACGTAGGCACTTATTTTGAAAAGAAATATTTTTGATTGGTCAATATTTGTGGAGCTCTTCTGTTAAGGGACAAAAGTACCAAGACATGGCTGCATCCAATTATAAAATGGATAAAGCTTGGATAAAAATTAGAGTGCGTTATTCAACACAACAAATGATGCCTGGTTAACCTATATATATATATGCATTTTACTGCTGAAAGTAGCATTGCTTAAAATAAATCCACATTTAAGAAATTTGAATCTAATGAAATAATGATACAACTTGATTGATTGATTGAATGAGGTTTTACGTCATGCTTAACTTAAGGGTATTACACTTATATGGGGGTGGTGTATATCAACAATAATTGACACTAGCACAACCAGGATGTGAAGCGTTTACATCATGTTGGAACATTAGTTTCCTCCGGTGCTATTAAAGTGAAGACAGCATTTCTACTCTTCAAACAAATGGCCCTTAGCCAGAGGGTTGGTATAACTGGAATACTTTTGTTACACATATATTCTGAATTTTAAGGAGGCATTACCTGGGATTTCTAACTTTAATTAAATTGTAATAATTTTTTTTCTGTTCATTTTTTTTTTTTTAACACTTTAGACAGTGTGAATCAACTAATTAAATCATGTATGCGTAATATTTTACAATTAAAAGTTGGATTAAAATGGAATGTTGATTTTCTTTTTTTTAAATTGTGACAGAAAAAATATACTTATAACGACTAAGATTTGAACATAAACTTAAATTAATTGCCTAAATTTGAATAGTGATGTAATTCAATTTCTTAATTTGTGTTTAAACTATTAATTAAAATTATGATAAGGTTTAAACATTCTGCCGACAGCTACATGTAGTTGTATGTGATGAACTGACATTACCTTTGAATAAAACTAAGCATAAATTAAATTCCTGACTTGTTTTCATTGAAATTGTTTAATAATCATGCATTATGAGGTTTAAATTTTGTGTGATGTGATAGGTTACAATGTAATGTTAATTATACAACCATATAAGAAGTTCAAGTGAAATCAAGTGAATTATAAAAATTATGTGAAAATATTTCCAATCAATCGAAACCATCCTTGGATAAAATGTCAAATTTCTCTTGAACAGAACATATAACTCATTATTAGGCCTTAATGTGAGTTTTGGAGAGAAATTTGTTGTTTTGTATGTTGCGTTTGAGATAAATTTGACTTTTTATTCACAGGTGGTTGCAATTGATGGGATTTTGCACTTTACTTACATGTATGTTTATTTCACTCATGAATGCTATGGTGCAAGAGCACAAAGATGCAATTATATGGAGTAGATGTCATAACAGATCTGCTTGTTACAACCTTACGGGAAGTTCAATCAAACGACCCACACTAAAAATTTGAATGTTTTAAACTTAAACTAAAAAAAATTTTAAAAAGTAGAAATTTTCTGTCCTTTGAACGAGGAGAAGACAACCATCAAGCTATATATTGATTTAAATAAATTGATCAAATTTTATCAAACTACATATCGACATAGAAATAATATCGTAAATAAGGTTTAAAATTGATGTCAGACTTTCAACAAATTTCGTGGTTCAATAACTACACTTTTTGTTTCAGTATGTGTAGACAGTCCTACATTGTAAATTACATTAAAGATACTCTAACCCCAAATAACATTTGACACGGTCAGCTCTTGTCAACTTTTATTGAAAAGCAGGTATATTTCACAATATATATACATAATTATTTGCAAAACATACATAGAATGACTCAATTGGATATAATAAACAACTTGTGAAAAAACAAGATTGAATAACTTCAAAGAATTGAGCATGAAAGAGGTAAAACTGTCATAAAGTAGATCAGAAATACATTTTAGCCATTTTCTCTGCTTTTATTTTTCAGTGTATCCTACTTGTGAAAATGCCTACTCCTCAGCTGTTATTATACCAACAGAACTGATTTTTTTGCACATTGCATCTCGACATATTAAACTAAAAAACGGTCATTTAGATTTTTCCGTTTTTTAGATATAGTTATAAGAAGTTGAATTTCACTATTTTGACTTTTTGGGGGGGATTTTTTACGTTTAACACAATATTACAAGAAAACTAAGACAAACAGCAAAAAACTGAATGATATAAAATTGAAAAATTGACGTAAATGGTGTAAAAGAAGTAGCAATATGAAAAAGAGGTAGCAGAAATTTACTTTTTATGCCAAATGTAGAAAAAAATTATTTACTTATTATTGTTCTACATAAAAAGACAATTCAGAATATATATATATATACAGGTGTTACAAAATGTAAAAACACTCTACAGGGGGTTAGAGTAGCCTTAAATATTGTAAGTTCCATTTTTGAGTCATAATTGATAAACAAGCTGTTGGTCACAACGCTTTGACTTAAAATTAACAAAGAAACAATATGCATACAGCTTGTTTGTTAATTACATGTAAGGGGCAATGCCACATTTTTACCCCTGAAGCAATGTGGTTCTTCAAAATTGTGTGGGTGGGGGAGAGCCGAGAGGAGCACCTGCTCTATCATGATGCACCTGCAGGTATGTGCCTGATTGGAAGGAAGTTTTCCATAGATTGTCCCGTGACTGCCGTGAGGGAATACAGGCATCTACTGTGATAAGCATTAATACATGTAAGCTTATTCTCAGCATTTATTAAGATCAGGCCTGTCCTGTTGGGGAGAACGGACAGAACTGGGATTCCCCATGGTTATGCAAACTTTATTTATGAGGACATTTATAGGTTTCCCACATTGTTTTCCTCTAAATTTGCAATTTGCCACCGATTTTGACAAATTTTGTCTTCAGATTATCAATGAAGATTGTATTTTGAAGCAATTTTGCTTTATTTTTCACAAAGGCATATTCATGTATTTAAAAAATCAGCTAACCAGGCAGAAAGAAAATGTTAGCTAATCTCAAAAAAAATTTACAGGATCGATTTTAAGGTTCTGCCTGAAAAGGTTACAGCACAGGCCTGTGGATTGTTGTAAAAACTCAAGTTAAGCCCTCTAGTTACTCCTGAAACTATCTGAAAGACATTCCATTATAAAAATGGAAATTAATGTATTGTATTACACACAAAAAGTTTTACTTATTTATAGAATATGGTTTTTGGGTGGTCTTCCCCTTTTAAACACACTGCTACAAGAGAATGGAACAAGCCCCCAGCTACACTTAAAACTATTTATTCGCTGTCCTTGTTTCAGTCTAATCTTAGGTATTATGTTCTTTCTTCTCTTTGATGGGTACAAAATTATACAATGCTATTAAAACCAGTCCGTTTATTCTTAAATATAACTCTTTAATTGATTGAGTTGAATTTACGTGACTTGTTTTTTAACCGGATAGAACAAGTCTCAAAGACTTTATTCCCGCCATTGATACTTACTATTCAATTTTTTTATTTTATTATTATGGTGAATGAAAAAATACAAATACAATAAATAAGCACTTCTAGAGCATCTGCCCGAGGTATATATGTTTATGTTACTGTTGAAAGCATTCTAAAATAGAATCGATTCTATAGTTCCTAGTTGAGTCATTGACTTTAGGTTACGCCAGGACCATCTTGTTTCGCACTTCTTTTATTTGTTAGGTGTGGCATACGTGGCCCTAAATATTGGCGGAAATTCGTGTGCGATGGCATGGCATAGTGTACGAGAGTGTTCTTCGTCTCGTCCGTTATAGAAACTCTCGCGACAATACGACAGTCTTGAAAGGAGATTATTTGAATCGAATGAGTGAAAGGGTGGCAAAACATTCCAATCATGTCTGTTGTTTATATCCCACTAAAAGCCTTCTTGTGTTTATGACAAGATATACAACAGGCGACATGCGGTTAACCGGTTTAGGCCCATGTATATGAACAGATACATTCTTCAGCCTTTTCACTAGAGGGGGTAAGACTCTGGCTGTATGAATGGGACTATGTAACCTGTAATTAACCACGGAATGTAACTTCTAAAAACTAAATAGCGGGCAATTGTGTGAGCTAAAAGTAAAAACCCGGCTTCCATTTCATATGAGTTTATCTGAAATATTCACAGGTCATACCAAATAGATTTTACAGTTTTACTAGCGTCGTACATGGCCCAGATTTGCGTTTGTTTGACTTAAGGGTATAGTGACAAATATAGTTCAAGTTTATCAGGCCACATATGAAGGGCTATATAAATCTTATCTTAAAGTTTCGAGTTTGTAGAAATATATTTATAGTGGACCATTAACAGATATCTTATTCTTGGGTATCGATAAAGACAACCTCAAGTATATTGTATATTTTCATATTTCGAAGGCCACGTCGTGGTAAGATTCCTAGCCTGTCTAGACTTAGAAATAGGCGGCCACTCATACTAAGGGAGTTTTTCATGATCACATAATATGTTTTCCCTTTATGCTTATTCAAGTTCTCTCAAGAACCAGCAATTCTGCGTTTTTGTTAATTTCACTCCAACTTTTCAGGCTTGGTAGAAGCTCAGAAGTAAGTAATTAAATATGAATTTTTCCATAAAACTCTGTGTTAAGGATAGACTACGTTTACACTAGGCCGAAAGTCCCTTCCATTGTACGCTCGTATAACCAGCGATCAGATTTCAGTAGCCCATGAATGCTGTACCCTATACGCTGGTTCATATAGCAAAGATTTCCACGTAAAGGGCCGCGGAGTTACGCTCTAGACTAAATATATTGGTTAATCTGATCACATGAGCATGCAGTCCTCTCGTCTAAACTTTACTCCGCCATTTTGCAAACCTGTATGCTCATGTGACCAGATCAACCAATAAAATTTGTTGTGAGTCTAAAGCCTACCCCCATCATGGTTTTAAATCTTGAACCATCATAACAAAATTTGTTGATGACATTTAATTTATATTTAAGCCTTGAAAAGAGAGTCGTTTATTTATCTCTTATATAGCCATGATTAAGCAAAGTTCGGTTTGACTGTATAGTTGTCTGTATCTTCGTTATTTTGGGATAAAACTTTCTTATCTAGAACATATACCTGTTCAGAAAATTCTGTAGGTTGAAACCCGTCCAGGAATCGAACCCACGACGCTCAGAGTTAGGCTGTATCTGTATTGTTGCGATCTCTCGTACATGTATTATCAAAGTGCAAAAAGTTGTTATTTATAAAAAATATCAGTGATTTATATTGATATATTGATTTATTGGTATATATAATGCCGGTTTATAACCATTCTCTTGTATGGAGGTTAGATACGCCAATAGAAAATGGTCATTCTGACAAGACGCTAAAATAACAGCATCGCTACGCTTACAACAAACTGATCTATATACGGTTCAATGGTCGCTATGGTTGATTAAAATAACAATGTCATTTATTATATGCTAATAAATTCATCATTAATTCTAAAAACCGCGAAATACCCTTAAGCGCGGCCCAAGAGACCAATCAATCAATCAATCAACTAAAAATAGTTAATTACCTCCAGTTCTGGGTGACGTTCTGTGAAATAAGCTTCTGCTTCGACCCATTGCTGAAATATGACAAGGTTTTTTTTTCTTCAATAAAGATATTTTTAATAGACAGTTGATAAGTTCATCAAAGAGCAATGTAAACTACTTACAACAGACACATACAACAGCTCCTATAATAAAGCAGACGTTGTAACACATATAGCCTTATGTATGCTTTACATATCCAAAGGAATCACAGGCAACAATTACATTAAGGCCACGCATATATATCGACAATCTAATAAATATCGGTGGCATCGTGTGTTAGAAAGTTACCTTTCATGCAGATGGCCTTCTTTATTATGAATTTATTGGATCGACTGACGCTTAACGTCGCACGTTAAGTTATTTCACTTCACTCTGTAACATATGATCCTTTGTTAACTACGATGGAAAACTGGGGAAAAAACCTTGTAAACGCGATTGACGCAGTACTATCGTCTTACTGACTCGTATAGGCCTTCATGAGTACGACAGTGACACACATAGACTACTCGATTCAATAAATGGTGCATCGAAGGGTAAGTAGGCCGACAAGCTACCCGTTAATTCAACCAGCCGAAGCCGCGGAGAGCCCACTCATTAACATGGATTATACAGAACTAACTGACCATAGACATCGCCGCTTATCACACCCCAGGTCACAATAACATCAAGTGACATTGCCTTGAAAATGACCATTAATGAAGGGAGAGCGCCTCGTTTGTTGCGTGGGTTGGCTTCAAAATGTAATACCTATATAATTGGCTAGTGCGTTATATATTGAGGTTGGCACTATACTGGGTTATAGCTCGGTTGGATGCTTACCTTTCCTAGTAAATTAGGCCAGGACCTTCCTTCGGTTTGTTGAGCCATAGCGACCTGTTTGCCTCTAGATCTACCTTCTACTGCGTTCAGTGAAGTGAATTAACAAGATGTGTTATGATACGCAGCTCAGCGCGAACTGTAACAGAGTTTGTTAAACAGCCAGTCAGTATACCGTATAGCTCTTACTCGCGCATGGATCTACAGCCCTTCGAGCTGATGATTTGTATGGGATGATTACTGGTTGGCGAAATCGCCGTTATTCACGAAGAGGCCGAGCTTAACGACCGTTTATGACTGGTTCGGTGATATACAGACCCTTCTGGTTTAAACACACAATTTCTCAGATTGTAAATTATAACCAAATTGAATGTAGTTTTCCGCGAGTTGTGGATAGACGCCCACCTATACAATCGCGTTCAGCGTGTTATCCTGACTCAATAGACAGCATGAGATATTTGTCTAGGTCACGATACGAGTAAAACAGGGTCGATGTATTCCCAATAGTTATCTCCCTTAGTGTGCTTACTCTATAAGTGTGATAAACTATACATAAAACTATTTCTACAGTAATGCGAGATTATACAAGGAGAGGAAAGGCGTTTAAAAAATGTTTACCATAAAAGGCTACCTCCAAAGAAAACAATTTATCGTCATGAGCGCGCGTGTGTGTGTGCGTGTGTGTGGGTGGGGGGGATGTATCCACGGGGGAGAGGGGGGGGGGGGGGAGAGGGGGTCGCGGGTAATTTTGCTTTTAAAACACTACCGTCAAAGCTCACACAGTATTATATTGTTGAGAAATGATTACCTGGTTCATAACAATCCTATGAACTATATTCAATGGATTTTTGTAAACGAGTATTCATCGTTAACGTTTTGGTATGCAACAATTTATAAAATTGAAATTAATATTTAAATTTTATCGGTATAGCCTTGGGCTGCTCACATATATGATATCCGTCAGGGGTTTCACGGAACATCATTTCACATATAAGTCCTTAGCTAATAGCCTCCCTCCTCCCCCCC
>JARFOD010101047.1:0-16509 GCA_031763545.1 Mopalia muscosa
TCAAATTGCTACTTCTTTTACACTATTTACGTCAACTGTTCAATCTTACATCAATGTATAATACATTATGTGAACCCAAAAATAGTCATTCAGTTTTTTCCTATGTGTCTTAGTTTTCTAGCAATATTGGGTTGAAGGTCAAAAATCCCCCAAATTAGTCAAAATAGTGAAATTTCAACCCCTTTATAACTTTATCTAAGAAACGAAAAAAGATCTGAATCTGAATGACCCTTATGGCAAGCCGTTTTATCACTTCTACCTTTATTCTAAATATGTTGAATTTTTTTCCACATATGTCAAATTCTTTTCCAGATATGTAAAATAAATGACTATTCTACATATGTGGAAAAGAATTTCACATATGTGGAAAAGAATTGTACATATGTGGAAAAGAATTCAACATATCTGGAAAAGAATTCAACATGCATATGTGGAAAAGAATTCAACATATGTTGATTAAATAAAATTAAATTTTATTTAATCAGTTTTATTGTTAAGTAATTTATCAACCTTACTATTGATTTCTTGGCATTGAGCAACTTTTTGTTTAAGTTCAACTCTTAGGAAATTCACGTCGTCTCTCTGACATGTCGGTCTACACGTAACAATACTTGTTTACAAGTGATTTCTTCCTGTAGCTTCTTCACCTCGGAATTAAAGTAGCAGCCATTGAGTTTTTCTGACAGTTGTCTATTTTCATCTTTTATTTCAGAAAGAGTTTTGTGGAAGACTTCTTGTATATTAGAATTTATAGCTCTATGTTTTTGTTTTCGATGTTTTCGAAATCATCTTTTAAAGTTTTTATTTTGTCCTGTAGAGCTTTTCTTATTGTTTCTCTGAACTTTGAGTTCAAACTGTATCGAAAACTTTATATATGTCTCGAGGGCCAAACTCTGACATGTGTTTGGTCACCAGATGTGATGTCACTTATTGGCCTTTTGAAAGCGGAAAAAACAAAAAAAATACTAGTCAAGAGCGACGTAAGTGATCACTTTGAATTTTGGTAGACATAAACTTCATACAATAGCGCTCAATTTCTAGGAAAGGGCTCTTTAAATTTAATGCAAATTAGGCATCTGCAGGGCCAATCAAAATGTTCCATTTTCAAACTTTTCGCAAATGAGCAACTAAAGTTTCGATTTATAGTTGTGTGCTAGGCCACATAAGTTCAAATTTGTTTGTTTGATTGGGGTTTAACGACATTTAAAACTGACCCAACACAGTTGTTAAGTGAAGCGCCCACGTTCACATTTGGAAAAACCAAACAAGTACTGTATATATCATAACAGACAAGCATGCCTTGTGAGCTCTCGACAATTTGCTTTTCAGTTTTCGTTTGGCAGTCTCCATGCAGTGCATGTAGTATTTGTGTTCCTTTAATATTGTTCAAATCACACCAAGTGCTACAAAAAGAAACAAGACGTTGCATGAGTATTGTCTGTAACTATCGGTGACTAGCGTCCTTTTTAAACCACCGGATATTTTCTTATGATGCGTGGAACTAAACCAAAGTACTTTGTGATGTGCAATAAAAAACACAGCCAAGCAAGCCCGTTTTTTATTAGAAAAAAACATATATTATGTTTGACCTGTGGGAAATAACATACATGTTGTCCTCTGTTAGTTATATAATAATAATGTAACTCCAATGATGTTAACACAATGCCTTCAGACATAAACAATGAACACGTGGATAACACAGTCATAATGACACTGATTGCCATCCGAAATTATCCTATCTTTTTCCGAGTTTATTCACGGAACAGAAATAGCCAAAGGGTTGTTCCGACATTTTAGTTTGGACATTTCGGAACATCCCTCGACGGGTACATATATTTATTTAAGGAATGGAGATGGTCGAGGGATATTCCGAGGTGTAGTTTGGGTTTATTCTTCACTTTAGAATTCTTGGAAATTCGTGTGCGTCGTTTAATAGTTGAATAGCCCGATTGTCGACACAATGCCCTACAGGCTACGGATAGGGCAATCGGTTTGAACATTGACTCTTCCAGGACTATACTGTACTTCTTTGAGTGGTGTCCTCACACTTCAGTTTGACTGATTCAATTTAGTGAAGTTGCGCTTCACTAAACACGGATGATATGGACTAGATGAATTGATTTGAATACGTCATGGAAAATGGTTTGATACCTTTCAAACAGCAGCAGAGAAGCACAAAAACTTTTAATTCAATTCCAGCTGACCATTTTCCAAACTGTTCATCGCCAGCAAACGGATGGCTCTTGCAAAAAACTGAATCACACATTTGAGAGTTCCCAGTCATAAAATAGTTTTTCTTAGAGCGACAGATGAAAATCATGCTGATCCAATTAGAAACTTATATGAACAATTCATCTCGTTAAATAGTAAAAACTTGTCTCATTTTACTGCATACGGACATTGATACAGCATGGTTTTAATGTGGTCAAGCTTAAGAATATGGAACGGAGTATTCTATCTAATTCTGACATTGCCATGATCACTGATGATCAGGTAATTGTCGGGGAATGACTTTATAATTGATATAAATAACAAAAAGAATATTACAAAGTTTAAGTTTAAATACCATAAATATTGATCACACGAGCAATTTTTATTGTACTTAAACTTCACTGTGTAATATCCTCTATTCCTTTAACACCAATAAATTCCAAAACAGTAGATATTGACAGTCTTCATATACATGTACGTTTATTAAAATTGTACATTGTGTGCAGAATAAACTCAGCAATATTTTTGTCAGATTCAAAACACAGTCGACTACAGTTAATCAGGGAATTTGTCATGGAACCACGTATAGTTGATTTAAATAATAAATAGAATATTACAAAATTAAGTTTAAATACCATACAAATTGATCACTCTAACAACATTCATGGTACTATAGTAATATCATCTGTACCTTTAACACTAATAGATACAACAACAGTAAGTATGAAGGTCTTCAGAGACACTTAGTAAAATTACAGGCGGTGTATTAGTATGTCTTTAATTGCATTTATTTCTCATTTAGTTTCTGTTTTCTGTGCACATCGTGTTTCTACAACTACAAAATCCTGACATTGTAGTAAAACCCGCAATACAAGCTCCGTATTGGTCGTGTTGAATTAACTCCGCAATATTTTAATCCCATTCAAACACAGTTATGATCACTGACTCACATTTATACACTATCTTTAATTTGTATTTATAAAGGGAAAGTCCAGCCAACCAGAGCTATCCCAGCAAGCCATGTTTAACCATTCCTATTTGCCCGCTGGACAGCATCCGTTTGGGGTGACAGTTGGTCCTGAAGCTGTATCAAAAGAACAAAAAAGATACGAATTATGATTAAAACATGAATATTAAACAATCTTCTAGCTTCATACATACATTTTGTTAACTTATTGACATCTTGTTCACAACCAAACATGGTGATGTTGTAACTTGATTTATATTCTAGCTAAAACATTAATATAGTATCCATCCAACGGCAGACCAAGTGTAATGCTTTTCACGTTGTTACTCATATTACTACACTTCTTTTATAATAGTCAGATCTACATACCCTATACTTGGATAAATCAGACTATATTAAAACTGACTTGCTGTGAGTCATTATTAAAATTATGAAATATTTATTATCATAGAAAACGCTGATTAAGAAATATGCTGAACCGAAAATACTCACAAATAATACATTGGCTTCCAGCAACATTTCCTACTTCCTTGCAGAATTTCTTTGGGTTTTTCACCGTGAATTCTGAAAGTAGCCTTGAGCAGACGACATCCCAACCATCTGGGCATGTGGCTGCATGGCGGCAAAGAAAAGATAATGTGTAAACATCTGTTTTCATTTTATAATAGAGTCCTATATTAAATCAACTGTGGATGATTCAAATGATATTTCGGGTTAATGAAATAAAAAGATAATTAGAGCTGTAAGTACAGCTTTAAATTATTCCGAACTATTCTTGTTTTACGGAGTGATTGGCGCTCTTCAAGCCGTTATGAAACTTATATATTTATAAGTGTATGGTTAATTATGCAACATGAGAACATCAAAGCAAACGCGATAAATTTTACTATCAAAGAAACTCAGATTGAAGTGTAGATGTGGAAGTCTGATATTATGTCAGACTTCAAAGAAACCCTAAAGCAATGTTAAGTTTTCGCCAATCCATTGTTTCTGATACCTAACCTGTTCAAACGATGACTTAAAGTTACACTTTTCCAAAGCAGTTCTGACTTGTTAAAAGAAGACTTGTTCACTAAGGCACAGCCTTAGTTGAGGTAAAATGACAAGTTCTTTTTATTAGGGCCTACATAAAACACCGTTTAAGTTTCACACGAAATTACTCAACTGATTTGGATGATATTCACTTTTCAAATATATCCGTTTTACAAGTTACCTTCTTGCTTTCATTAGTCAATAGACACAGTTACTGGAGATAAGTGTAAGAGAAAAAATGGCTTACCGCATTCAATGATAAGAAATCGCATAATACATAAACTAATATGTTTATTAAAATATTTATTTTCTTGGAAAAACCTTATATGATACAGAACTCTTTGACTCTTGGCTAGAACTTCTCCCGATTATAAACAGAATATTCAGAACTGATACAGTAAGTCTGAAACAATACTGTTTTTTTATTGTTTAGGTTCAATTAAACTTCGATTTAAACGTCAAGGAAAGCCTGTAAACCTTAAAACTATTATTAAAACATGAGCACAAAGTTTAGGAATACTTACATAGCAGTTGCTAACGAAAGAGTTCAACTGAAATGAGTCTTGAGTTGGATGACGATCATCTGTTTTTACACCATATTTATACCATAGTTTTGAGTCACGTGACGATTCGAGCTTCCTGGAGATTTTAATAATCTTGATGAAAGAAATTTTGGATTTCGAACAATTAATTTAAATTAGTAATTATTGCTTCAAAAGAATTTCCTCAATTAGCATTTGTTATTACAAGATCTCTATCAAAGATTTATGGACTAATCAATTTCTGATACAGTTTACAGTAATTGATTTCGTAATGATCCCGGCCACCCAAATATTTTACAACCGAGTAATATTGATTTTTGCATTTTTTTCTCCATATTACAGGCGACTGATTTTTAACGGCAGAAAAGCGTGACATAAAAATTAAAAAGTTTTGATAAGACAAAGGTCGAAAAGATTGTCATTGAAAGTTAAATGTATTCAATTGAAAAACGTATATTTGTATACAAACGTATAGACCTTTATATGAGTACAAGTGTATGCTGTGTAGATTACACACCTTTGGAACTAAATTCTTATGCCATTATTGTTTTAATATGTTTTACAATCACATTTATGACTTTTATTTATACTTCCTAAAGGAAGTGCTTTAACAAACGAGAATTCATTCTGCAGTCCTGTTTTGATCCTCTCAAAATTAATCGTTCTGATTGGCCGTGAGTATCAGGAAATTTTAACTATAACAGATATTGGTCTAACTTTAATAAGAGGTTATTTTCATCTTGCATTTAGTGTCATGTTGACCTTTACTTCCCCTCTACGGAAACTGTACCCATTTGAAAGTGCAGCTAATACTTCCGGTGGACATGGGATATTTTCAACAATTACTATAACGAGGCTGTGATCACATTATACGAGTTTAGCGTCCAAATAACACAAGTCATATCAGCCGAGATATGGCATTTAAATAAATTAATCTTCAACAATACTGGTTTATTATTTAAAGGTAACCTTATGTAAAACATCAACCCGAATTGTATAACAATTGTAAAACCTCTACAATACAGAATCGCTTACTTATTTAAGAATAAAGCTATTATGAGTAACGATTTTTCCAGCATTAATTTGTCCTTTCCGTCTTGAGTAAATCGACAGAAGTCTTTTGTTTCTAAAACCTACCCCATCTCCCATCACGCACTCTGCGAAAAAGAATAATTACAATAACCCATAAGCAAGCACAAATTTGAGCAAATACTATCTCCATGCGTTTGATCAATACTTATGTAATCAATATCGAAAAATAGATTATTTATATCGACAAATCATGTCTTTCATATTAACGAAATACCTTTAAAATAAATAGGACAAACATCTTTCGATGCAGCCAGGTGAAGATTTTCTAAAAATATCAATAGTCTGGCCATTAGCTCATTGCAATGTGTAGCACGACTAATTTCCTAGCCCTCTAGCTGAGGGCATTTGTTTTTTTTATAGTAGCAATGCTGTCTTAACTTAGCACTAGAGGAATATAACTTTCCAAAAACATTTAACATGTTGCCGTTGTGTTAGTTCCAATCAAACCACGGCGTTCAATACCAATCGACCAAGCAATCAATCAATCTGTAAGTTTCGGTATTTACGGCTTTGTCGAATAGGTTTATACAGTAATGATTATGCAGTTTGCTTCCAAATAACTGCATAAATGTGTTAAAACTTTGAAAATTATTGGCCAACTGTATGATGTATGTTTAAACTATGTACTTATATATGGCGAACAATCGCTAAAGAATTCAACTTAAATGGCTTTGGATGTGGCTTATAGTGTGTGTCCTAACTATAAATCTTTCTTTGATCTAACAGCTATATGAGTGGGTCACACGACGTAGCTCCGACAACCGCGGGGGTGTTTTTTATGAGGTTTCAACCGTTATTAGGCAGATATTAGATATTCCGTCGCTATATAAGTTAACACTCTTGAATATGACACCAGACCCTTCAACTTGCCCTTGTGCTCTCAGAGCTAAAGGTAAACAGGGAGCCGGTCTGTTTTGTGTCTGTATTGCGTCTTGTCGTTGTCCTGTTTTGTCTTTGTTTGTTGACAGTGGTGTTGAGGGTTTCCTTCACACATTGGGCTGGCACGTCGTCATATAAGTGAAATACCCTTGAGTACGACGTTTAACCCTAAACAAACAAAAGCCAATCAAATAAATAAACAAGAATTAATCAAAGAACTCAAAACTTAGTTGGTTCTAGTGGTAGCAGTGTCTCTTATGAATGTTGTGGTGTCCCATAATAACGACATATTCCACCATACTGTTCTTGTAGCAGTTTAATATATCAGGAAAATTGTTAACAAGTATTCTGTTTTACACCAAATTGAATCAATCTTATAAATGACTGTAGATAGATTTCCTATGCTGCACTTTTCATAGATTATTATATCAATGGATCACTGAAGCTTTTAGAAATGTATTTGGCAAAACATTATTTATATGAGATCTTTTCGACGTTTTCGATTCGTTTAAATCAACATACATGGATATCTTAGCTTAACGTCCAAGTCACCGTAAGCATAGGGGTATATATGCGTTCTCTATTAAAATGTCATTACGTGTTAAGATTTACATAATACCGATCACAGAATTCGAGTTTAATATCTGTTTTATCGTTGTGGTTTTTCGGAGCTTTCGGTGAAAATGTAGTACTGAAGGAGAGCGAAGCAATGTGTCACTAAAAAAGTGTATTGTTGGCGAGAAATAATTGATTGTTTATCTCTGGTTGTTGAAAAAGAAAAAGAAAATCGTGTCTCTGGCTAGCAAGACCAGCGCTCCAAAGTGTATCTTAGAAGTAAGACTCAGATAGGATGCTTTATCACAGAAAACGAATTTAACATGGAATTGCGAATCCTGGACATGTTGTCTTACAATGGGAATGAGTTTCTCCAGAAAACTCTGTGGAATCAGCTTCATATCTTCTTAACACTACACTGAGTTTGAATAACCAATGAATAATTCAAACGGATGTCTGCATAATGTGAGGAACATCGGGAATTAGGATGTGTATAAAATGCGTCAGATATCATAAAAAAAAATAATTTTAAGCCAATTGCTAATTGGGCTAACATTTCAATTTAACTTCTAAAGTCTCAAATTCTAAAGTTTCCGGTGAACTAATCCCTGCGTGAAAAAATCTTAGAAAAGTATAGTACAAAAACTGTTTTCATCTTTAACAAATGCCTAATATGATTAATACTTCCAATTTTACAAATATTTTGGAATTTATTTATTCAATATAGGTTTTCATAATAATGAATATGCCCACAAATTTAAACGATTTGACGCATATTCAGATTACCCGATGCACCCCTTGATTGTCTAACAGCCATAAATCCTGTCATATTTAACGATAATTTGCTTGCAAGAATCCATTTTGCAATTTTATCCAATTCATCGCTTGTTGATTTAATTAATATTTCCCTATCTTTGTCATCGATGTGAAGGCTAGTGACATCAGCAAAGAGGATACTATTGAATACATTCGACACGGTAAATATAGCATTAATGTATAGAAGAAATAAAATTGGTCCAAGTATTGACCCTTAAGGGACACTTATGAAAGAATTTATCAGGATAAACAGGCTGTGCTGTAATATGGCTATTTAAGAAATAAAGTGTTGTTACTATGGGGACAGTTGTTAAATTTAATCAACCTTCGAGCAACTGGGCCCTGAACCCGTACAAATTTTCCTTTTTATATACGCCCACACATAAATGTGGGAGTATATTTCCGTCACCCATGTCCGTCAGTCCACAATTCTTGCGGACGCAATAGATGGTAATGAAACTTGCTATGTTGGTTTATATAAATACAAGGAACAAGTTTACTGAAATTCAGAGTTTTCATATTTGTATTTACTGAGTTATTGTCCTTGATTTCGATACTATTCCTTCACAATTTTTTAAGAAGTCTATCCAAAATCAGAGTTTTCAGACTTATTGCCCTTGACATGGGAACGTTGCGGAAACTGTACAGAGCTAGTTCCGTATGGAATTGAATAAAACTTGCTGTGGTTGTGTATATCAGCATAAGGATTCTTCCTTATGTCTATCGAAAATTCCGTATTACTCCAGTGGGAATGTCACTATACTAGAATCATTTAGAGATTACTTCTAAGTTTACTCACTAACAAATGGACATCGTTGGTTGTAAAAAAACTAAAATTCCAAAAGTATCAAGATTTAGGGCTTGAACTTTGGACCAAACTCAAGATTAGAGCATCTTATAGGCATTCTATGTACTTAAATGTTGATTATTATTTTTCCAAGCAATAACTAAAAATAGTCTCATTAAATGAAAAAGAAAACACTAGTTCGTTAAAAAAAATAAAATTTTACGATGACTATTTGGTAATGTGGGCGTATTACGATCGCCATGGCTGTTTTAAAAGAGAACGATGGTTAAATGTATCAAACTCTTTTGATAAGTCCAAAAAGCTCACTACTATATTTTAACATTCTTTTGCTCTTATTATTTTATTTTGCAATTCTATAAGAGCACATGCTGTAGAATGGTCTTAGCGGAAGCCAAATCTCCCACCAGGCGGATTTTGACAATAGTAGAAATTAATCCTCAACCCTCCAAACCACTCACTTAATGTTTTAAATATTACTCACTGTTTGACACTTCTACTCTACACTATATAAATATTTGTTTGTTGATGTTACATTTATACTTGGAAACGATATCTGGAATGAGATAGCAACGTTGTGTGAAATAAATCAAGAAGTTGTTATCCATACTAAGTTGTTCCTTGCCTGATGACAGGAAAGAACATTAAATATGAAAGCGTAATAGGATTTACTATGTGGATTAATTACGAATGATTTGGCCAAAGTGTTGATGAATAACTAAATTGGTTTTAAGTGGAAGTAAACAAATGAACCCGAATAGCTAAGATGTAAAGAGATGTAATGAAAACTGTGTTCTGAGTGTACTGATACTATTAATTATAATTGGTAACTCGTGTTATTAACTATGGTGGTCTATTCATGCCACATTGGTATGGAATAGACCACCGTCATCTCGGTAAAGTAACAGTTCCACTGTGTTATCCACAACCAGATAAAACAACAACAGCAAAATTAGATTATAGTATTAATCCTTTTGAAAAAAAAAACCCCATATTTTAAGGAAGTACAGTTTGTAAGAGAGTAAAGATCAAAACCTTACATACGAAGGTGACATAGCCATAACGATATGAAATAATTGAGAATGATTCAGTCATAAATGATTTGGTTTAAGGTGAGGTAAACAAAAACTAAAGTGAGTTTGTTTAAATAGACTGTAGTTAGAAGTTTTGAACAAATGTCATCTTAGTGTGCTGATACTTTTGATTACTGAACTAAAACCATGGTTATTTGTTCAATAATAGTCAATGCTATTAAGACCGAAATGATATGCCGTGCTAAAGGGGTTTCATTTATACGACGGCGATGTATTCCAATAATAACTGATAATAGCGCAACCAAGAAGATACATTTTTCCATAATGCCTTCAATGAAATAAGACTCCTGTAGTTCCACTGATACTTGTGTATTATGTGAAATAAGACTCACACCACGACTTTATTAACTCCTAAACGAAATATGATGCGAAAATTGATCAGACGACGACCGTGTTATGCAGAAGCAACGCTTGGAATAAGACATAGTACCTTATTGTCCTTGATGTTACTAGGGCTGATGTGTCTTCCTTGCTTTTAGTTTTTATTCCAACATAGAAAACCGTTATTTTTGTATTTCTTCTTGAAATATTTTAAATGTACGCCATGGATAGGTTTTATATGTTCTATTCGTAAGAGTGCATCGTAGGTTAATATTACAACGGCAATGACAACAGCATTATGTTTTGAACCCAGTGTCGTGAGAATGGTTCTCTTGTGTTTTAAATGGCAACTCATTACAACAGGGACTGGTTTATTTGTGTATACTGGAAGCCTCAGCTTCGATAAAGACAAACTACTCGTCACGTTGTTTATTGACTGATGTCCTTTCTTAAAATGAGACTTTGGTAGACCAATATGGTGATTCCCATTGATGTTGATATTTAGCAGATACATCGCCATGGTAAAAGAAGTTAACGAGCCGTGGCTGATGTTTTATAAAAGACAAACACTATGGTATCGAGACATCAGAAGAATACGACATTATCTTAGTTAAGTGCCACGGGTTCAATGATCTCTTGTTTTCGCTGTGATGAGTCTCAAATGACCAATACTGATGTGTTATTGCTTTCAGAACCTACATGTAAATAAAGGAAACACTTTCCTTTAGCGACTAGATGTCTCTAAATGTGCTTATCTTGGTTTTATGGATCAATATAAATTGTTCACAATGACACGATAAAATTGTTTTTCTCAGTATGAACTTCTCCTCATCAAAGAAAAATAACGTAAGCATGTGTGTTTTATGTGACCAATCAATTATCTCACCATTTTGTCTTTCTGATCAGTGTGGTTTATTTCATAAGCTACGCTTATGCCCACTCGTTTGCTTTGATGTCATGCGAAATGTCTGATGACTCATATCTGTTACTATACAAGTACTACATTAGCATACAGAATGACTCCAATTATGACGCCAATTCTGCTTTAACGTATGCACAGCAGATGCGATCGTTTTTCGCAGAAAAAGACGAATGTAGATCCATAGTTCACAAGTTCCCATTACATACCCACAATGCAGCTTTTTAACAGTCAGGTTTTTCACATGAATAATATGTCGAAGAATCCAAACAAACAAGAAAATGTAAATGTGAAGCCTTCCATTGAAACCAACCACCAAAAAGACGTTTCCTAAGTTTATCAATCGCCAGCCAGAAACTGGGCCACTTTTGCGGGCGTTCTTATGGGTTTTAAATATAAAATCATGTTTTTTTCAATTTTAATTGAAAAAAAACCCCTCTGTCTTAGCTAAGTCATGCTATGTTCTCTTAGCACTTGAGAGACATCAAATTTTCAATCAATACACACTTCACAGATTTCAGCTGACCGGTGAGGACAGATGTGATAAATAGTTGTTGTATACGTATGAACTGAGTTCGACATTAAACAATTCAGACACATTTCTCATCTGACTTGACAACATCACCATACATATTATCTCTAAACAGCCCAATACCCAAAGTTGTGTGTCTGCTTTAAATCCGGGCCAGTTGATTTATGTGGATAAAGTGACATGTTGCCGGGAATTGGCAAAGAGGAAAACAATAAAACGACCCCTGTTATTAAATATAAATCTTCTAGTAATATGGTTATCAGTGTAAAAACTGACTTGGAAAAATGTATCTGTTTCACACAACTGTATCATTGTATCTACAGTGACTTGGACAAATGTATCTGTTTCACACAACTGTATCATTGTATCTACATGTTATATTTAACAAGTAGTTTCCTCACCGTTGTGACTTATTGTAAACGTATTGGAGTGTTAGTGATAGATTATTCCCAATGTTATGAACAGATGTGATACAAAGAGAACGCTTAATAGTGATCTACGTGCATGGATTGATGCGGAAGCAACAAAATTGTTCAATTTTCCGGCAACTATATTTGAATGTCTGTAGTTTAGGGGCACATGTTTGGTGGACTAATATGAGATTGCTGTTGACTTGATTGTCTCTTGTTAAAAAAAATTGACGGAAATTAAAATGAAATATTCCGGAATATCGCTCAACCACAAGGGGTTTCTCACGTGTTTCAGACTTGAGAAACTAAAGTTCTGCACAGGTTGTGTAGATTTTATATTATTCCAGCAAGAAGGCTACTGCCTCCATGCTGACGCAATTGTTCCTCAGAGAATGATTATTAATGATAACTTTGACCCTAACTTATTATCTTCAGGAATTATATACCGCAGTAAATTTATACAGTTACTTTATCAGTAAAACTGCCATTTTTTTGACAGAGATCAAGCAATGAATATATAAACCATTTAATTATTTAATCCACATCCCTGTATCCGTGTGCTAGCTTTTTTAAAGAAATATATTGAACCTTATGGAAAACTGTAGTTTATCTATATTTGTAATTGCCCTGCCCTTAGATTGCTGTAAAAATGATTACAATTTGCAGGAAACAAAATGTTATGGTAAAACCAGTTAAGTCTTCTGATGTCTTAAAGATATAACCTAACCTCACTTGAATGCAAAATAGTTCATTATATTGTAATTCTGATTGGTGAATGTTGTGGTGATTTAAATACATTTGTCTTGGCTCTGCTTGTGTAAGATAACTGGTGCCTAATAATCAGTGTCTACCTTTTCTATATCACACATTATCAAATCTATTCTAGTCTTGTCCTTAATGGTTTGTTAGACATCAGCATCAGCATAGTCATCAATTTATCATCGCCGCAGAAAATGTATTCATTTCGGCTTAAATTTCTCAATATGTCTGGTGCATGAGTATGGTGGCCAAATTCTGCCATTCAGATTTTATCCATTATTTGTTTTTAATAATATCGAGAAAAAAAAATTGATTATGATGAAGGCGAAATCGAAATAAAGTTAACGAGAAAAACAAACAAACCACAAATAAAAATGAACCAAAGAAAAAAAATGTAATGTGAATGAAAACGAAAATTTTGTTTACGTTTTCATATTCATTTTGTTTATAATTTCTTTATTTTGTGTTGGTTTTTATTAAATTTTTAAATTCTGATTTTGATTTAGTCCTATTTATAATCAGTTTGTTTTAAATTTCCGATATTATAATCAAAGATTTACAAAATCTACATGGCTGCTCTCGGCCACATGTATTCATGTGTATTAGACATGAAACAATGATAAACTATAAGAAATAAAAATCTGAAGGTATTTGGGGGGTTGATTCCAGAGACACTATTCGATAAATCGTTTAAAACTCTTGTGGAAGCGCAGTGTATCGGGGGCTTTTCCGCTGACTGTTATCAGAAGTGAACGGTATGGTTTGTAATCATTAGTACAGTGTCAGCTTAGTCATAATAGCGTTTGATTCCCTATAATATTGTCTCTGGAGTTATACAAATTTGTTATCACTTCTGGTGGATACATTATATATAGTAATTTTAAAAACGGTTCCTAAGCTACATTTGAGAAAAAAAATGTTTTAGGTTTTTTTACTGGAAATCTCTTCGATAACTGTAGATTAAAATGAATTGTCAACTGTTTAAGGATAAACTACAACTGCTGACAATTCATTTTTTTTGCAGTTATCAAGTAATTTACTGTATTCAACAAAAAAAAAAGCAATCAGACATTTATTTCAATTCCTACACACATGATATGTGGAGAAGAATTTCACATATGTGGAAAAGAATTCAACATATGTGGATTTTGTTTTTACATTTGTGAAATTCTATTTTACATGTGTAAAATTATTCATTTATTTTACATATGTTGAAAAGAATTACGCTTATGTAAAAAAGAATTCAACATATGTGAAAAAGAATTCGACATATCTAAAATAAACCTTAATTCAGCATATGTGGAAATCTTTTTCACTTATGTAAAATAAAACGGTGAGTGGAACTCTTTTGTAGATATGTAAAATAAAAGCATCTATGACCACAATTACTTCTCCCTCACAGTCTGTATTTAGCAGCAATGGATTTGCTCATAACGTACAATCTGATCAGGACATCTTTCCTCTGCATTTCGCAAAGCAGTTTCTAGCGAAGAATAAATCAGGGAAATCGCATTCGTTTTATAGGCAGTTGCAACCGATTCTGTAGCGAACATTACTACGTAAGCACAATGAATAGGGTTACGTCTCGCCTAACTCAACCAGTGTTGAAGGCTGGCAAATGATCCGCCGCTATCACCCGCCTCTCAAAACTTATATCTGATTTTTTCTGATTTTTTTTTTTTTTTTTTTGTTTTGGAGACTTGAGTCACAACAGTTTTACTCCTTCTTTCTTTCCTGGCGTTTAAATAAAGTTTCATTTGAGTTTTTCGTCCGAGTTGACACGTACACGTTACCCCCTTTGCAATAATAGTCATTGTTTTCAGGGTTTTTTTAAAAACATCAGAGAAAAATAAAATATATGTTTTTAGAGGCCGGCGATAGCGGCGAAGCAATTTTCAACTTTCCCCACGGGCTGAGATAGGCGGGACGTAGGGTTAAGACGGGAGAATAAGCCCTATATCCATTGTGCTATACTACATCTGATTTGTCTGGGATATAGCCTACAACGATTCGTCGGGAAAATAAAATGATGTTGACTACAATAAAATACTGAATAAGAAAAAAGCAGTCGCCTAATATAATATTCACTCTTTATTTGTCAACTAAATTGGCTTAATGCATGGTTTTGTATTGTTTGCTGTAAATATATGTCAGTGTTCGATGATTGGCAGTCTGCCCTCAATGACCTATATATATATATATCTGCACATTGTTTTGGTGTTGTTATCTCACTATGTACAGTGGACCAACTGGTCAAATTCTCGACTTGGGATTGTGTCTCGTTGAGGCTAAACTTGCACGGCATGTGGAATATATTGCAATCGTCTTGAAAGTCTTCACAAGAAGAATGTTGGATACAGTCCCTTGCTGTGGGTAGAAATTGTTTCTCAGCTGTTTCGATAAGTGGAACTCTTTTGTACATATCTAAAACAAAAGTGTATTTTATATAAGTGAAAGTCTTTTTCACATATGTGAAATAGTTAGGTTAGGTTTTATGTTACTTATGTGGAAAATAATTTCACGTATGTTGAAAAGATTTCTACATATGTTGAAAGGAATTCTAGATATGTAAAATATATTTTTATTTGACAAATGTGAAATTGTTTTTCGCTTAAGTGAAAATCTTTTTAACAAAAGTAAAAAAGAATTTCACATATGTGGAAACGAATTGCACATAAGTAGAATAAAAGCAAAACTTATCCGACATATGTAGAATAAAGGTAGAAGTGATAAAACGGCTTGCCATAGTATATATAGGCCTACCCGAGACATAACATATTTCACTCTCTAGAGTAACATCATATAGCACTACTCTTCGGTGGATATGAACGTCATTGAAAACAGGACGGTAACATCACAGTCAACCAATTGTCTTAATCTATTATCCGTCAAAATTTGTATTTGTCTGCTCCAATCGTCAGATTTAATCTCCTATTTTGTCAGTCACAATAGGTCATGGGAAGTGTCATACTCAAGGGAAATAGGTAGGGAAATATCTTCCAGAAATACATCCTATTTGCAACTAGTAATAAATCAAAATTGTTCAAATGTAACCTTTTACATTTTTGATATTCTGGCTCGGGTTAACATACACCCTTATACAGCTGTGTATGGAACCCTCACACCAACTGTTCGTATCTATTCCTTTCTTCTTATACCAAAGAACCGTTTAAACAGGACTGAGATTCCATATCTATGACGATCCTCTTTTCTAAAGAACTTTCAAAGAACCATTATTTCTGAGAATGTACTTAATAAGACATTTCAATTTGTGAAAGAAAAACGCAACGTACTTGAAAGAATGAAGATATAAAATTGCCGTTCTAATAAAGCGATCAAATCTTGCTGTCTTCCCTGGGGACTTTGATTGTTTTCTGTAAGTTAATGAAGGAACGTATAAGCTAATGTGAACAGTGTGTAGTCCCTGACGTCTTTTTTTTAATGAACTAACTTTTTTTTAAATTTGGAAACTTTTTCAGGAATCTCTTCCCAGCCTACTCAGTAGTAGAGGAAGAGCAGCTGAGTTAGCATTTATTAGTACATAATAAGGAACGTTTGTGCGTTACCATGTAGTA